>WWPM01024393.1:0-15391 GCA_023279145.1 Glomeris maerens | reverse complement strand
CCCCCCATTTTGATAGTTACGTATATTATGAACATACAGTAAATTAAATACCATTTAAAAACCATCTCTTCAATTTTTAAATGGAATCAAGTTAAATGCATTTCTAAAAGTAAGTAGACTCTTAAATTTTGTGGACGAAGTTTTTACAGCGGTCAACGAACTTCTTTGGGTATTACCCAAAATATATTTCCGGACAACTACTATATTATCCTTAGACCTGAAAGTGACTGACGAAAAACAAACCATTTTTTGTTAGAATTGTAGCATACGGTAAGCAAATATTTGACTGAAAATGCGCTGAAACCGAAAACTCAATACTATCACATTAAGAATAGTATAGTAGTTAAAGGTGAACTGACAAGCTTTTCTAAGGTACCCTGAAAATTAAACTGAAGAACAATCACCAAAAAATAAAACTACAATTCATTGGAAATTTTTTTAAAAAAATTATTACCCAAGATATTATAAAGTTAAGGTTATGAATTCTGAAGGGATGACGTCACTCCTTCTTTTATGGTGTGTTGCTGTAGAGGAAGGGGAACAAATGCTAGCAGGGGTCAAACTTCTTATCTAGGGGAGCGGCCATCTTTAATTGTCGCAGGTGCAGTTGAAAAGGGTTAAAGGGATGGCTGGTCTTCCCTACTTAGCTCATTTGACGTTTGAATGACCAGCAAATGACCACATGTTAAAAGCATAGGAAAATAGGAAGACATAAACCGTAATATCTTGAAGAATAATTTAAAAAAAAAAAATTTCCAACGAGTTGTAGTTTTATTTTTTGGCGATTGTTCTTCAGTTTAATTTTCAGGGTACCTTAGAAAAGCTTGTCAGTTCACCTTTAAAATTCATGAAAATGTCATTAGACTCTTTGTATTAACTAAAGAATTTAATTGTCATTTCTACCCCAATTTTAAATGTGAAAAATTGAGTGAATTCCAAGGATGCAAGTATAGAAGGTAAACGGTGCAAGTTTATTTGTCACTGCGGTACAAAACGGTCACTGCTTCTTCGAAGATGGCTTCGTAACATCGTATCGTACTTTGCTTTGGAACCACAGGAAGAACGGGATGCCCAAAGATGGCAAAGTCATGATTGCAAACACCAACCAGTCCAACTGCAATGCAAATTTTGATATTGTACACACGTATGTGTAACAGTGTAGATGGACGTCAAATGATTACCACGTGGGGAGAAAATTTGCGGTCAAAATCGCGGTAAGTGACGATGCCTCCTTCTCCAGGTTCACTGCTGTAACCAATCTGAGCAAGTACAAAGAATAGTAATCGAGGTTCTACAACATTCTTTGCGTTGAAAGGGCTAAAAGATTGGTACCAATTCTTCGGAATCTTCTCCGGTAAAATACTTCACTTCGGCAGCCGAGAAATTCATGTAGCCGGATACTTTGGGCCGCAACACGACCGAGTGAGTAAAATTGCTACCGCTGACATCGAAATTAAGGGCAAAAAATAATTCCAATATCAAGTAAACATAATTTCTTATTTTGTACGCTTTTTTTTAAGGATACGGTGCTATTCTGTTGACTGAAATCTTGAGAAGACCACGAACAACTTCAAAAGCTTCACTGGGGAATGTGTCATCTGTCAAACGTACTTTCACAGCAGCACTAAACACGTGTATATCGATGCAATTTTTTGTAAGTTGTCATTTTATTAAATAGAAATCTAACCTTCCTCCAACATTATAAATGTTATATTCCACTAAAATATCAAGGTATTCCACCAAGAATTTATTGTGGATCTGCTTAGACACCAGCAATCGTGCTTGGGAGTCTTCATCTGCTTGACTTAATGCCAGAACGGCTACGAAAATAAGTAATGTGGTCTTCATCTGAAATTCAATAATTCAGGGTTATTTGTTGAGGTTAAGCCTTTTTTTGGTGACGTGGAAGCGATGAGAAAACACGTTGTCCAACTTTAAGAATTTAGCAGTAAAATAGTTTAATTTTTGTTAAATATAAATTAGAATAATTTTTCACAGCTTGCATGACATTATTTTCATGAGTTAAAACTCGCAATGTAATTAACATTCAATTTTAGATGCATAAGTACTCTACCGAGCTTACCATCAACTCCGATTACACACGTTGCAAAGACCGCTCCCAACCGCTACCGCTCTGGCATGCGATGTTATAGCCACGCCTTCGCATATAGAACGTCATTGTTATGTTCAGCTGCCGCCTGTTGCTAACCGGCTGAGCCGCGCGCATTATTCAAAATTATTATACTGTCAACAGAATTTCATCAGATAAATATACAATAGCAGCACCGAAACGCCT
The DNA here is from genome assembly GCA_023279145.1 of Glomeris maerens. Lineage (NCBI taxonomy): Eukaryota > Metazoa > Arthropoda > Diplopoda > Glomerida > Glomeridae > Glomeris > Glomeris maerens. Next base: position 13,095 of record WWPM01024393.1, on the reverse strand, counting down.
TTTTTCGAATCGTTATATAGTATTTTGTTTAATCGCCGATTTTGCTTTTTTGTTTCGAGGTTATTTCTCACTTTCCGCTCAACGACGCAGTTTCAGAGGTGGCGCCACAGTCGGCGCTTATCACGTGACCTGCCTGCTTTGTGAAGATTTTACAGGTAAGAATTTCTGGGTGCGAGCTATCGGCTCGATTGTGCTCGTACTTTGCGTCGCGATCGTGTGTACATTTAATAAGAGCAAGGATCGAAGACGTATAATTTGACGGAACCGCAGTGAGTTTGATAATTGATCGGGGAAAAGTGTGAATTTTGCGCCGTTACAAATGGCTCCCATCGCAGTTAAGCCTAAATTTGGCGCATCCATGGCGTCGTCGGTTCCCTCGTTTTCGTTGCGAGTCTCGGCCCAAAATTACGTTTCCTTTTCCCATTTATACGATTTTTCATCCTTGGATGGGTGGGAATCGGGGTTTGTGGTCGTGCGGTTCTTTTTCCTCGTGTTTTCGCGCACTTTTTATTTACTGCGTAGTTGTGGGAAATTCGGTTAATCGCTTTAAAAGCACTCGCTTCCATTGTCATTTTGGCAGAGCAACACGAGTTCCAGAAAAACGGTAATCGTTCGTTTAAATCGACAAACTGGTTGGAAAACGGTTGATGTGCGCAATAATCCCGGTGGTGGATGGAATTATAAGCGGATTTGTTGAAGTATATTTTTGAAAATCGACACTTTTATTTCCGACCGCCTTTTTAGCCGAGCTGAGAAAAACTGCATCCTGCGGATGGCAGTTTTTGTGGTTTGTTTATCTATAGTAGTGCTGCCGTATTTACATTTCCCCAAAGCGAAAATGTGTGGAAGAACACTTTAAGACTGTTAGTTTTCAACTGATACCAATCGGATGGGTTTTGGGTTTTTTGTTCAGTATATTACTAGGTACATGCATGTGCACGAAAGGCAAAACAAAACCAAAACAATGTAGGGTAGTAGTGTGTACAAAAACTTACTGAACATTGCCTGAAATTGGGAATTGATAAAATGTTCTTTTGTAAGTAATGGGTCAGCGATTATAATCGGAATTTTGTGAGATACGCGTGAATTAATTGGTAATTTGTGAAAATGCCACAATAATTATAATCAATTGTCTAATCTTTTCCATAAATAATCAATTCCAGAATATCCTTGTAATGTTTAACGTTATAATTTCTACCTACTCTGGTATATTTGATTAAAATTTATTAGGACTTGTCAATGTAAACAGTATAAACGTAGTCAATTTGTATTTATAATTATAAAAAGCTGTAATTTTTTGTTAGGAAATGTGTAATAGGAGGATATAAAACGCAGCTTGATATATAACACTGATTACAAGGCGAAATTTGTCAGTTGTTGGATGGATGCAAAGGGAAAAGTGTGAAACAATGCCGTTTGGATGTTAGATAAAAGAAATTTGAGTTGCTGGGAAACTCGCTAGTTCATGAAATATGGGAAATGTAATGTGGGTTTCTATTTGATTTATTACAATTTGGGATCTATACTGTCATTGTCGTTTCTGTCACAATACTAAGATCTGTTTTGATTTGTACTTTCCAGGCTTTTGTACATACATTGTTTTGTATATAAGTGTACATGATGAGTTCGGCCACTCAACGACAGGCCAAAGCCACAAGGGACAAACCAAACAAGACAAATTCAGAGGCCAACAAAACTCCAGATGGCCCCTCGAAGTTCGTGCAGGTAGCGAAAGGTTTTTGGAAACCCGTGTCCTGTGAACGCAATTGTCACGTTCAGATTTCTGCGAATGCTCTTGGCTGGCTTCGGTTACTATCAATCAATCGATCGTTTACTTTGTTAATTATGTAGGCCACCGCTGAACAGATTAGATTGGCGCAGATGATCAGCGACAGCAAGGACATGGACGAACCAGACTTGCAAGAAAAGATTAAGCAGGTAAATCTTCATCCGTGGTCCGCGTAGTCAACACCTTTTAGACATCCATTATCTGTTTGTCCCATATTTTACTCAAAGTAGGCTCGAAATGCGTTTGCGCATTGTTGAATTCCTTTTTTTTGAAGCCGAAGTGCAGTTTTATGTTGTGTTGGGAATATTTTGCAGCAATGTTGTGATGTAATTCGAGAGGGGAAATGCAACGAGTGAGTCTTGCTTGCAACTTTGAAAAGAGTTTCATTTTTTGGGGAATTGGAATGAGTAGAGTTGAGTGGTGTCGTGTATCGAATTGCAAGTTGTTTTGTAGAGGTCAAGCCAACATTTTATCAGATATATCCTGATGGAAGCAATGAAACAATACTTTGGCTAGCTCGTGAGAACACAATTAACTTGACAAGTTAACATGATCCGTGTTTTTTGTTAGCTTTCGGTTGGGAATTGGCGAAGCCATGTTTGTAAAGCGAGATCGTGAAATGGTGGTTTAGTATTTTCTTTCCATAAGTTAGCAGAAATCCCAATGTGGACTTTCGTTTTGTGGAAGTAGTGGGAATGTAATGCAATTTGTGTAGATCATGGAACTGACTGGGAAATCAAGCGACGAGGCTGTTGTTGCTCTTCACGACTGCGACAACGACGCGCACAAAGCTATTGAAATGCTTCTCGACGGAGATGCCGACCAAGTGAGGCGCATTGTGTTACGATCATCCCTTGCGGTCTGGTAGTTCGGTTTTTATCCCCTCCCTCTAGGGCCAGTGGAACACATTGGTGAAAAAGAAGAAGAGTCGGCAAGTCGGCGGAGGACCCGCAGCGCGAAGCCCAGACGTTTCGACGGCAGATTCACCGGCCACGGTCAACAACAAAGAAAACCGGACGCGTAGTGACCGCGGCAAGGACCGTGACGGCAACAGAGATTTCAACAGTTCTCGAGGACCGCCGCGTCTCAGCAGGGGTTCGATCCTATAAATTTGGGGTCCGTAATATGTAGTATGCACAGTAATATGTAATGGAGTTCGTTTTTTTGGTGTCGGGGAAAAGGTCGGGGACGTGAAAGCGAGAAGAACGAAAGAAACCTGGAGGATAGCAGGTCTTTTGAACAGGAACGATCGTCGGAAAGACGCGGTCGAGGACGTAAGTGGAAACGGTTGATTTTGTTTCGAGCAGTTTGTCAATTTCGTGTTATGCAGAAAATAGTTAATGGTTTCCACGTAGCCAAGTGTTCGATTCGTGCAAAATGTTGTATTTGAGCAGAGAAATGCCCATTACATTAGGTTTATTAAGTTGGGGATTTCTCTTACGTTTTCAGGTATGATGAACGGGCCGTTCAGGTTTGGTGGACGTGGACGCGGAGGACCGCGCAGCAGAACCTTCCAGAACCAAGGGTCTCGCAGTGGTAACGGAGGAGGAGGAGGTGGCGGCATCGGAGGTAGCGGCGGTCCGAGCAGCAACAACATCGGTGGCGGAGGAACAAATACGTTTCAAGGGATCGATACGTGGGCCAGCGACGATGCTGGGGCCGAGCCAAGCGGTGCCGAAACGAGTCTCAACGTCGGTTCGTGGGATAGCTTTCCAGTCACTGAAGACTGGGACAACGAGGATTGGACGGGAAACCTTTCCGAGACGAAGGTGTTCACGCCGAGTACGGCCAACGCAGTCGCCGCGACCAACTCCGAGAACGAATTGCCAACCGAAGAAGAAGAGGATAGGTAAGGTTTTTTTGTAGAGTTGGGCCCATGGACGAATATGTTGTTCTGAGACGTTGTACCGGCTTTTTAGTTTGGATGTGCCGCAACAGGAAGAGGAAGTAGCGGAGCAGGTGGCCAATAACATTCCGGTTACGATCGTGAATTCGGAAGACACTTCGGCAGCCACGTTCTTGGAGAACTACAAGAAGATCGAAGCGGCGTCGCTGGAAAGCAGCAAGTTAAGCGTGAGTTCAACACTGGTAGCCGCTACACTGCTCTTTATTTGTGATGTAATTTGTTTTTTGGTTCTTAGTTGGGAAGCAAGAACATTCAGCCGTCTTTATTCCAGTCGCTGCCGCCGTTCGATTCCGCGGACATCGGCGGATCAACTTTCCATTCGACGACCGTGGTTGCGTCTTCTAATTCGTACGGCTCGTTACCCAGTGTTCCTTCCCAGGTGGGTTTATATCGCGTAGTGTTATATTGTTAGACAAATATTAAAAAGCGTGTGTTTGGTTTGCAGTCATCGAGCGCTTCGAACCAGCTGCTGAGCGCCGGATCGCTGCTTCCTGCGGGACCGGCGGCCGTAACGCAGCATCAGGTTGCGAACTCGTTGCCACCGAGGCCGAAGACGCAGAGGACCAGGACTCCCGCACCCGCAAAGGTTCCCGTCGAAGGTTACATTGGGATCCGTTTCCCCGTGTTAATCTGTAATCGTTTCGCGGCAGATTCCGTCGCTGGCAGTCGAAATGCCAGACGATGCGCTGGAAGCGCTGAACGTGCAATTTGGCGGGCTGGCGTTCGGCGCGGAGCCGTCAACGATGGATTTCGCGGCGGTTTCGGGAAATTCTTCCGTCATCACAACCTCTGGAAGGTTAGTTGCTGTGTATACGTACTAAATAAGTGCACTGACGGTATCTGCAGCATTCAATGTCATTTTTGTTTTGGATGTTGCTCGCGTAAGCGGTGCTAGATTGTCAATGCGACCGAGTTGATTTTGGCATTGTTGGGAGTTTTGGGTTATCGTTCCCGGCTCACCTGGGTTCAGCTTCGGACATGAACAGTTTGCTTGCTCGTGATGCAGTGTTAAAAGTCCAAATTTGGTTGTTGTGCTTTTCTTATATTGGTTTATTTTTCGAAGTTGCCATTACTAACTGAAAAAGAAATTACGTGTCACTGTTGCGCTGCCATTGACATGGTGGCAATTAATCCAAAGCAATTACAGTGTTAGATAATTTTGCGAGTGACACGATTAGCCATCTAAGAAAAATGTAGAGTAATAAATTAAACAGGGACAGGAGACTTGTGTCACGAATTGCTAATTTGCCTTCGTACTTGTTTCCAACTGAGCCAGGCTAATTAAGGGTAACTTGTAGAACTTGATCTGGTTTCATTTAGTAAACATTTTCGATAAATAGTATTGTATATATGAATTGTTTACGCAGTGCAATGGGGGGATTGTTTAATATTTAATAGGGTTAAATGATAAATAACGGTTCGTTGTTGCGAACGCAGCGCGTCGCTTGCTCCGAGCAACTTGACCAGCATCCCTCCGAGGCAGAATGTCGTCACCATGGGCAACAGTGCCCTGCCAGTCAACATGGCACCTTCACCTATGAGTAAAACTCTGAAGCACGCCGGTGATATGTCCAACGTGTACCAGCAGTCGGGGCCTTCGACCGTGAACGCGGTGGATATGAGCCATTCGACCGGGCTCGGTACAAGTTTGCTAAATCAGCAGAACATGGCGCAGGTTCGTAACAGGTTTTCTGTTTTCGTCGTTATACTGGGTGTCTACTGCTATGGAGTTATTGCATTTCCCATTCAGGTTTTCATTTTTTTTAGCAGTAGACATCCGGTTATTTATAGCCTTTACTCAAAAATGATGTTTACTTGATTTTCGTTCTCCTGAATACCTTTGATGAAATTATGACGTGTTTCTGATCGGATACAATAAGCCTTTTCTGATGTGTTGCAGAAGTTTCAGCGCACCGACTAATGTGATTTCTATATTTTTGTTGTTGTTGATTACGGCGTTGAAGATGTCAACCGCGGAGCCGATGTATTCGACGCAAGGTTCGGAAAGGAAGACGACTACTCCGTTCTCGTCGCAAAGGACCATGCAGTCTACGGCCCTGGAAGGTTTGTTGAGCAGTAGGTTGTCGACGATTTATTCTCTTACGTATTGCGCATCCCGTACGCGTGTCCGTTTCGAACGTCTTCTACTTCTACGCTGCTGAGAATAAGGTTTGCTTTGTCAGATATGACAGAAGTTTTTCTCTCAGGATCTATTGGTGCCAGTAAACAAGACCAATCGCCTCTGAACTCGTACGGGGTCGGCGTGCCGGCCAACATGGTCACCGGCCACGGTCACGGCCACTCGCCGTACCAGACTTCGTACGCGAGCCAGAAGCCGTCGGTGTACCAGGCGCATTCGCAGTCGTTGTCGGCCGGGTCCAACGTGCAATTCAACCATACAACCGCGCTTCCGGCTTCCGCGGCGTACCCTTCCAACGGACCGTCCGGCGTAACGGTGCAGGGATCGGGTTCGGCGATGCCTACGTCCGCGCCGGCGGCGGTCACCGGTTACGGGTCCTCGTCGCAGGGGGGTCAAGCGATGGCTAACGCGGCCACGGTGTCCTTCCCGTCGGCCGTCCAGCAAGCTTCGGTGTCCAACGCGCCGGTGTACGGCATGTCGCAGGCTCAGGCGCAGTCGCAAGGCACCGTGTCGGCCGCGTCTTCGCCGTACGCCAACCAGCAGAACCCGTACGTGTCGGCGGCCGCTACTTACGTGCACGCGCCGTCGCAGTCCACGTACGGCATCGGTCACTCCAAGCATCAGTCTCTCAAAGAGAACGTGATGGACACTGCAGGGTCACAGGTGAACTGTACAAGAGTGATGAAAGCGGGACTTGGATCAGATTTGTTGAATTTTTGCTTGTCGATCGCAGCATGGGTACGAGAGCACTCACACGACGAGCGCAACCGGCTTAACGGCCACTCTGACCACGGCAACGTCCAGCGTGTCGTCGGCGCTGGGCCTTGTCGGGTCCTCCGCCACAACGAACACGGCCATCAACAACTCCAAGTCGTTGATGGCGTCCGGTTCGAGAGGCAGAGACGCGCAGCGCGCTGCCGAGTCCATCGAGGATATGTCGGTGGGTAAAACAAGCATGCCCACGAGCCTGCCACCCGGTGTGCCAGCGGTACTTGGCCATCAGTACATCATGGGACAGGCTAGCCTTCCGTTTTACGTGAGAAAAAACCGTCAAGTGATGGTATTGTTTGCTCCGTGACAAATAAACTAAGTGGACAATGCACTTGTAGGGGTTGCAACAGCAACTGTACAGTTACGAAGACCTGCAAATGTTACAACAGAGGCTGCCTTTAGTGAGTTAACCAGTTTTGCTCAGTCTAATCTTCCAAGTGACTTCGTTTTCAACTTTGTCGATTCTTCTTTCAGACCGGGTACTACGACATCTCGTTTCAACCGCAAACGACTTTAACCGGAAGAGATACGGGTCTAGCGAATGTTGCTTATTCTGGTACGTAACACTCGTTTGTTGACTTTCTCTTCGTGTTTTAGTTTAATTCGATTTGATGAACGTTTATTTATAGCTTGGTCAGGCAATTTAAAAATTTCTATACTCGTAAATTCAAGTTGTTTGAAACGAAGTTGACTCGTTCAGGTGCCGATACGAAGTTCAGCCGCGGTGACAGCAATTCTTCACCGGTTCCGACAACTCTATCGCAGCAGCAGTCTACATCGCAGCAGCACCAGCAAACTTTTCTCAGTCCGACCGCTTTGGCGCACGGCTACAGCTACTACTACCCGGGCGGAATGGTGGCTGCGAGCGGATTCCCCCAATACGGCACGCCAATCTACCCAGTGAGTTGCTTTTTCCTCCCTCCCTGGCCCGTTTTATCGCGAGTATATGATGATTTACAGTTTTGACTTTCGTTCTCCTGAGTCTTTGATGAAACTTTCCAAACTCCTGACCAGTTATTTGTCCGGTTCGTCGCCGAGTTGCTTTCGTATCGCCATCCGTGTTCACGAAGGTGTTTTTCGGCGTTTGCAGGTTCCTTCGGCAACGAATGCTCACGGCGCAACGTCAAATACGCAGTTCCCGAAACAACCAGCGTACGGAACGCACGCGTACAGCGGTACGTGTATTTGAAGTTCGAGCCGCAGTGCACTGCGTGGAAGTTTTGTGTTTCTTATATTCCTAATTGCGGGTGATTATAGGATACGATACGCTTGGACAGTCTCAGGACTATTCCAAGTCCGGCTACGGCTCAAACTCGCAGTCGCAAAACAAAGGCCTTGCCGGTTCAAGTAAGTAATGTGTTGTATTTTGGGGGGGCCAATCTGAGGAAATGTATTGTTTCTTCTAAATCTAGCCTCAAGTGGTGCCGTGAACTCGAGCAATTCTTCTGACATGTCCGGATCTGTTTACAACAAGACTCATGTCCAGCTTGGGAAAGTGAGTTTGCGTGTTTTGCGATACGTAATGATAATGACAACAACGATAACTGCGGTCCGTTGCGCGTTGTCCGGCAGCAATCATTCGACAAGCCGGGATTCCACGCGGGCACCCCGCCACCGTTCAACATGGCCGGCTCGCAAGGCGGGCCGATGGGTGCCCCGAATCAGGCGTACACGTCAACCGCCACGCCGTTCATTCCTCTGATGCCCCACCATCAGCAACACTCGCCCATGATGCATCACCAGCACCAAATGCACCAAGATTCTCAGGCAGCCGCTTCGCAGCGTGGAGGCCCCGGCGGACCCCACAACAAACCCAACACGGCCAACAAGCAGAACTACGGCAACAATTACTGGTCGTCCAACTGACAGATGACGATGATGATGTCCGCCGCAAAGGGCCACACGCGTGAGTAGAGCCGGTTCGCGCGGTCCTACTTTCTCTCCCCCGAGCGCTTCTCACGGTTTCTCGTTGCACGCCGCTAGGAATCCGACACGACACGCAACCGTTTTTCCAACATTGATGGCTGAGCACGAGAAGGCGAGTCGCTGTTCTCGCTACAAACATGGAAACGCCGGCATGGTACTTGTATCAAACTTTTACCATTGACCGGTTGGCTCTTGCTGAAATTGTCATGATTTTTTTTTCCCCCGCGGTACGTATTTGAAGTTTTTATGAAATGATTGTTTCTTTTTTGTGATCCCCTTCTCTGAAATTATTTTTTTTCTGGATTAAGTACTACATTCAACTTTTCTGTTGCCTCTCCCTCTCTATCTTCATTATCCTATCCCACTTTTCATTGTTTCGCACACTCGTGTTCCAGTGCTTTAAATTTTCAAGGAACTATCTCTGTAAAGATACTATGTGTTGCATTTTGTTTGTGGAATTGATTAACCGAATCATCTTACGGCTTTTGTGTATAATCTGAGTGGATTTAGGGAGATGGAGAGGATGCTAGAGAATGAAGAGTTTCTAGCGCGAGATAAATCCTTTGATATTTAATGTTGTGTGGTACGTATTGGTTAAAAGAAAAACCAGGGTGAAGATGTACTTTGATTTTTCATTTTCTCTTATTCTTAACCGGCAGCAGCGAAGAGTTTATTTTTGTCTTGTTAATATTTTTTAACGGGAGTCTCAGCTGCGCGAAGATTTTTTTGGGTGTGCAAAATGCCGAATGAAATAAATAGCAGGCAGTCAGTCAGTCAGTCACGTTATAACCTTGTATAACTGCGGTAATATTTGTCTATTCTATGTAGGTAATGATTAGTTATGGTTATTATGGCTGTGGAACGTCGGGTTATGTAGTTAGTAACGTGGAAATTCTGTATCAGAATTTTCGCGGCGGCTGTTTGTTTGTCACGATGCGATCGGGTCAGGTAAAACCAAACAAGCAAAGAAAAATCAACTAATCTGTATGGATTGTTCGTAGCCAAGTGCTTTTTGATGACGGTATCTCGATCTCGATGGCGTGGATTCTTTGTCGCTTCTTTCGTATTTTTGTGGTGCCGCGGAACACCGACGATGACCGAACAAGAGGAATTTGGGAATGGCGGAAGGAAGGAGAAAAAATACATTGTGGGAACGGATTTTTGTTGCGGTTCCTTTTTTTTGTCTTGCGGCCCCGATGGTAATGCTGCGTTGGTGGCTTTGAGCATATTTTCAAGTATTCTTATATTTAACTGATTCTATAAAATGGCGTTTGTGGCATATTTAGGGGGAATGGAGTTTTCCTTGTAATAACTGCAGTGTAGGGTAATATTTTTGTATGATAGTGAATAGTAAGTTGTGTGCGCTATCCAATTCATGTCCATACTTTGTACCATTTCCCGGCTTTCGTTCGCGATTCCCCTTGTACCTTTTCGTCAACTCCTATTATTAATCACACTGATGTGATAATTAAAAGACATAAAAGAAGTATGTTGCTGTAACAGTATTGTATGCAATGCGGAATGCAACTTTACGTCGAACAAGGAGCGTGCAGATTCGGTCAATCAATTATTATATTGGCTAGGACAGAATAAGTTGTGCTCTAGAGGCTCTTTTTACTGATTGTTTGCACTAAGTACGGAGAGGGAAGGGTGAGATACTTCTTAAACACCTGACATTTCATCATCCAAAACACTGTGAAATCATTTTAACAGGCTGACAATCGTGCTTAATTGGTTTTAGTGCAAATGGTCAGTGAACATACATGGTAAGGCTTTGATCTAGGAAATCAGATGGTGATGTAAAGAGACGCAAAAGCTCCGGAAGGCCACTGAAGCTAACGCCGACAACCAAACAACGAATCACCTGCAATTTAAAGGGAAAGTTTGGTAGTTACAGAAAGACCGCCAGAAGATTTTGTGGCAAGAGATAGGACTCTTTCTTACTCCACAGTGAGAAATTATGCCAAGACGCAAAGTTAGGGAAAGGCGGCGTATAAGCAATCTGTTAAGCCCATGCTTAGCAAAAAAAACATCGCAGATCGTGTTCGGTTCTGCGAGAGACTAAAATCGGAGGGATTTTGTGACGATAGACCAACAGGTCTCATCATGAGAAGCCATGTCTTTTACACGGACGAAAGTCCTGTAGTGTTGCACGTTAATAAACCAAACCGACAAATTGTGCGATTTCCCACAACTGACAAATCCAAGGTTCCGGTGCGCAGTGTGCCGTAATTTCCACTCAAAATCATGGTGGCGGCCTGCATATCGCGCTATGCCAAAACGGCACATGTCGTGGATGTAAAAAGCGCTGTTAATGGGGAACATTATCGTACAAGAATTTTTCCAGAATTCGAGAAGTGCGCACACTGTGAAGTCGACTATGGCACTCTTCCAATCTTGAGGGGTTCGAGTCTGGGAGTACTGGTCAGGCAACTCACTAGACTTGAATCGAACACCTTTGGGACTGTCTTCAGGACGGAATGCATACAGAATATTATAGTGCAATGCTTAAGCTACCTGAAAATAAAAAATCAAGTGCTTGGGTTGTGCAGTTTTTGAATACCAGGCTTTTAATGTTGCTTGTAAGGGGTGCTCATATTTCTGTTGTTTATTGGAATTCGAATAAACCTGTTTTTAAATTTGAATGTGGCCAAACAGCCAATCACGAGTCGCCGCGGCCGCCCTCTCATCATTTGGATCCAGATGAGATGAAGCGAATCGCGAGACGATGTGTTAGGGGGCGTGGCTAAGTGCGATGATAGTTGCGATTGGAGGGATGCGACTATGCAGGTGGCTCTCATCCGTGCTGGCTCCTCCCTTAAAGTCGGCTGAGTGGTGTGACAACTGGAAACCAAAATGGCGGGCGAAGGAGTGTTGAAAAGCAGTCTGGCCGACGAATCCATTGAATCTCTCACTCGTGAGGCTGAATCTCTAAAATACAAGTTGGAAGAAGAAAGACAGAAACTAAATGACGTAACGTGTGAGTGAAATTCGTTGTATATTTTGCGTAGATTATGTGTAGTTCACCAAAATCGTGAAATTGACAGCTAGCAACAAACTGGGAAATTGAAACGCAAGCAATAAATTTTCGCCTAGTGCAGGATATCCGTTGCAGCATTGTCTAGTTTATCGATTGTGTACTTCAGTTTTTGTGTTGTTATTGGATTGTTTTTCAAAGAAATTAAGAAAAATACTTATATATTTTGTTATATTTTTAGTAACTGCAGTTGCCCAGAGATTGGAGAATATTGTGGGGTTAACAATCAAACCAAGACGCGTTTTAAAAGGACATCAAGGAAAAGTACTTTGCAGTGATTGGTCACTGGACAGAAGACATATTGTCAGTTCGTCTCAGGTATATTTTATTCCAATATTGATTTCTAAACCGTCAATAAATGAACTTACAAAACTAATTCATGTCTTTTCATTGCAGGATGGAAAAATGATTGTATGGGATGCATTCACAACCAACAAGGTTTCTTTAAATTCATTTGTATTATTATTGTGTAATTTTCTTCTTATACCTGTTTATAAGTTTTTGTGCACAGATAAGAATTTGACAGAAATAAATATTTTGAATTACATTAAATGCCATATTTGTACATCTTCATCAAGGACATTACGCATTTCATGGCATTTATCGGTGTCATTTCTTGTGAATGAATAATTCAATATGAATTGTGTTTTTTTGAAAAGGAACACGCGGTTACGATGGCCACAACGTGGGTAATGGCATGTGCGTATGCACCATCGGGATCCATGGTAGCATGTGGGTAAGAAACATCAATGTATTTCTTCCAATTTGCACGTTGCTCGCCTGTTCGTTTAATTACTATTATTTTTCGTCCGTAGCGGTTTAGATAATAAGGTGACCGTGTATCCGCTGAGTTTTGAGGAAGATGTGTCCAGTAAGAAAAGACCAGTTGGTACACATACGAGCTACATGTCGTGTTGTACATTTCCGAACTCGGATCAACAGGTAATGGGGAAATAAAGTCAATTGAATTTCAAATGTAAAATTAATTGCCGTTTTGCCATTTTGAAAAAAAAAATGCAGATATTGACCGGAAGTGGGGACAGCACGTGTGCCCTTTGGGACGTGGAAAGCGGACAGTTACTGCAGAGTTTTCATGGACATAGCGGTGATGTGATGGCTATTGATCTGTCACCGTCCGAAACGGGAAACACTTTTGTTTCGGGTGTAAGTAAGATTAGCTCGCACAAGTGGGAAACAATTGACCTATTGAAAAGGCCTATGTGAAATGTTGCATAGGAATTTTTGGTACTAAAATATCGGAATAATTGGATTTGTTTTATTCGAAGGGCTGTGACAAACTTGCTCTCATCTGGGATATGAGAACTGGGAATTGTGTTCAGTCATTTGAGGGCCATGAATCGGACATCAATACTGTCAAGTTTTATCCAAGTGGCGATGCGGTTGCCACGGGATCCGACGATGCAACTGTAAGTTTTCAACTGTACTCTGTTTCACCATGGAGCCTATGGGAGTCAACAGCGCTCTGGCTAATTTGAGGTAAAAAGGCTGCGGAGTGGTGTTATAAA
>WWPM01024392.1:0-30162 GCA_023279145.1 Glomeris maerens | reverse complement strand
TAGTTATATACATAATTAGCATCTTCGTTCAAAATGACGCGAGGGGATCAGTTTCAAATATGAATAATGACGTCACAATAATTTATATTAGGCTTATAATATATTCAGGGCAAGTGAGTATACAGTATACGTATGCCAATTTGTAGCAATATGCACAAGTAACTGATTATTTTTTGGAAGCATACATGCAGATCGAAAGAAACTTGTAGAAAAATATAATTAGGCCTTGACAAAAGGCCTAGTAGTGCCAAAAAAAATTGTGGCATATTGGAAAGAAATGACCTTTGCAATTTCAGCATTTATCATTATTGCTTATTGCGCACCGGATTTTATCCAAATTTTGACCGATCTTTGAAACAGAACATTGTGAACTGTGTGAGGAAAATTGAAAATTGAGTAGAATACAAGAATAAATAAAATTTGGTTTTTAATAATATTTTAAATAATATCTGTGATGTCAGATTATACTTCTCACAAATGCTGGGGAGGGGTTAAAGGGCAAAGACCTTTGCCCAATCTGTTGCAAAATACATTACTTTATCAGGAAAAAATAGCTTGCAGTTTAAATGAAGAAAGTTGCACAATGTTTGCCGATATAATAAAAGACTTATAAGCACAGTCAAAATAATGGCAGAAAATAAGCATTTTTAGTATAAAGTGTTTGTTAATTTTACTTGAAAGCATTTTCTTAATTATACAAATAGCTATTTAACTGTAATTTCATTATGATATGCGTTGCAGCATTTGCTAAATATCATTGTGAAAGGTGTATACTATATCAATAAAAAAAATGGACCGCATGAATGTAGATTTCTAAATGTTTAATATTTATCATCAGAACATTTCAATGACACAATCAAACACACACAAACAATTACAAACAAACAAATAAACAAACACATTCTTATCCAACAAATTAACTGATCGATTAACCGAGACCAGGTACTGAAAATGATCTAAATATAGCGACCTTAATTATATATAATTTACGGCTAACTGTTGTACGGTGATCACATGAAGAGCCTACAAAGCGTGACTCGCAATTATATACAATACACACAATCCGAGTTTTAGCTAAAAACGAAATTTATAGACTCGAGTCTAAATATTACATATAGGTACATTTCTTGCCTCTAAAATACAGTCTATAATAATCCCATAGGTGCGCTACAATTGCAACTTTTCCACTTCGTGATTGAATATGTAACTTTACAGTGCATGAAACAACAAATTTTAATTATACATATATAGGTACATTAGAATACAAGATGGATAAAATGTATATAGTAGTTATAGGACATATACTATATTTTTTAAGCCAGCCAAGAACGAAAAGATTCAAAAAATAATTTCATTCATTAAAACAAAAAACCATGGACTTGTGGATCGAAACAAAAATGAATTTCGTGACAATTTCAAATCAGAACTATATAAAGTCATACAAAGGTCTTTTAAGTGAACCGGAATATATTTACAACTTCAAAAAATAAATGAAGGAATCAACGAAATGTATAAGCTAGATTTTTGTCACCAATTTTAAAAGTGGACTCCATTTTAGGCAATGCAAACCATGGAAATCTAATTCTTGGCTAGTCTATATGTAAAAGCCTGCAGTGTAGTAATATTCGCATGCTGTTAAAACGGAAGTGATATACCGGAAACGACCACAAAAGGTCCAATCCATATCCATGCTGAATGGATTATTTATAACGGGAGGAAATGTGAATTATATTTCCTCCCTGCTTGTGTGTCAAGCCACATAAAATGTCTCCCACACAGAATAGGAATATGACACATGACAAATACATTGCATTAATAATATACGTCATATATATGAACGAGTGAACAGACTTCAACCAGTGCACTATTATTAAATTGTTAAAACAACACTTTCTACACTGGTAATAATTGTACGCGTAAAAATACATAAGCCTTATTTACACGCAAACCAATATTCATTGTGAACCAAACTTTTCTTTCTTTAAAAAAGCAACACCAACTGCAACAAACGTTTGCAACCTTTATATGTACTTATATAATAGGAATGTCACACTTCCAACTTCTACAGAAACACAGTTAGACAGATAATAAGCAGGTTGGATATTGATTTCCTAAATAATATAGTTTGTCTGTCTTGTAAAATATACGAAACAATAGCCAATTAATTGCACATATGCCATCCATTGCGACTGGATCAGGAGTAAATACAATTTTTACCACCAAGCTTTTCATAGTTCTTTCAATTAATAACAATTAATTATATAGTGGAGTAAATGAATCCTGCTGCTGTTATTATAAAGCTGTTATTACAATTTAAGCAAAAAACTTGTATATTCGACAAAATACTCAGAACGAATTGTTATGATGTCATTTTAGGGATTTCATTAGTTTTTAAAGAGGTATTATAGATATTTAACTTCATTTTCGTTTATTTCGGAACAAAATCAGTTATCTATCAATTTAAATAAAACTTGCAAAAATTAATATACCCTATAAGTTTATATTTGCAGAAAATTTCACATTTCGGTTGAATTCTCAAAAATTATCAGTCAGATAGATAGATAGTATATATCTTAGACCAACAGGAGCTAATTAGTGCTAACTGTCAATATTAGTTTACAGTATAGCCTTTTGAAAAAAAAACATATGAACACGTTCATTATTTGAAAATTTGCAGTTTTTGGGATGGAGACGACTGAGAATTTGCAGTCAATATGTACAGTGAGGGGAAAGGGAAAAATGGGAGACATGCATGCTGCTAAAGGGAGACGAAAACTATTAACGTCACCCGTGGACGTAAATTATGAAGCAGTTCTGTTGTTTTCGTTTGCATGCACATGATCTTTCTGAAATTTCCATTGCAGCCCTTGAACACCCCTCATGCCTATATATGCTCCATTAAAGATACAGGTTCAGTCACTGAGCACGACTGCAAAGTATGGCTTGGGGCTATGTTAACACCAGCCATATAATTTACACCAATCAAAGATCTATTTAGCATTCTATGAAGCATATGACAAAGCAAACTCAATTCAAGAAGAGTCAGAGAATGCGATTCAAAATTCCCGGATATTTTTCATTCTATACTATCTGTTCAGGTATTTTTCAGGCGGGTATGTCAGTGATGAAAAGGTCAAAAAGTCATATAACATAATAACAGTCATAATACGCATTGCAAACTATAAACACCAAGTTTGGCACCATTTCAATATAAAATGATCCAAACTCCATATCGCCTTTCCTTCTAAATAGCGATTTAACATGCACATTAAAACATAGTACTCGTTATATTAATAATTTACGGTTGGCGAACCGAGGGTACATTACCCAAAGTAGGGGTGACAATGAAATAAGGACCCAACAGTGCATCAAAAATGAAACAAAATCATTTCTCGAAAACCCAAATTTGTTATTCTACTTTTTATATAAATAATAATCTACGATTTTCTCCCTTGCTTTCAAATCAAGCGGATAACGTTGGCGTAAATAAATATATTTTAGGATAATAG
The DNA here is from genome assembly GCA_023279145.1 of Glomeris maerens. Taxonomy (NCBI): domain Eukaryota; kingdom Metazoa; phylum Arthropoda; class Diplopoda; order Glomerida; family Glomeridae; genus Glomeris; species Glomeris maerens. The sequence goes on along the minus strand of WWPM01024392.1, from coordinate 26,653 downwards.
GTTTAAAAAAAGGTCCCCGACCCCTGCTGTAATTAATCGAAACAAGCAACACATTTCTCAAAAATATTATTGCTGGCAGTACAGTATATTAATAAGCAACAAACGAGTGCCAACAATATTTAATTACACGTATACAAAGGATTGTCAAACTAATAATAAAACATCCTCATTCACATATGCATACAACATGCTGAACGACTTTTGACCTTCAATCACTCACTCACTCCTCCTGAAAAATATAGGGTTACACAACACTTTACTCCAAGTAGGTTAATATAAAGCTGCTTCCTCTCCACTCTAACCAATTTAAACTCGTGCAGTGTAACTTCCCTTTTTTCTACGCACGAGCCTTATCTCCACCCTTTCCAGAAGATGACGACGATGTAAACGAAGTTGATGAAGTTCCTGAGCCAGCATTACCGTGGCTATGACCAGGAACTCCATTGTGAACGCCACCTGGACGTGAGATAATGCAACCCAAAGATGACTTGACAGGCATAAGGGTTATCTCTGGCTTCCTACAAGTTGGTGCCGTCAAAGCTGCATGATGTTGCAGCACTTCATGTGTGTGGTGACCGGCTGTGGCCCTCGAAAAGGCCCCAACCCTGCGCGATGCTGGTGGAGCTATCGAAGTGACGTGAGATGCTTTCCGCTGATGGTGATGCATAGGTATGTCCAGCCTCTTTAAAGTGATCTCGGGCCTTTTCAGGAGCACTACGGCTGCAGCAGCATCTGCCGCCGAAGCATTCGATGAACACCTGGAGCCAGAAGGTGCAGACGATGAAGAAGGAACCACAAGTGAGTTGTTCCCTCTGCTGTGCTTGGCTGCTGCCAGCTTCTCGCACACTTTATCAACATGCAGACCGGTACCGTTAGGAATCGGAGCGTTGGTGGCCGGGGGTGCTCTTGAGATGACCACGGTGGTGCCGGCAGTTGACTTGACAGTCATGGGCCTTTGCATGATTCGGGAGGATGGAGGTGGTGGTAATGGTGCTTTGGAGCGTGGCTTCACTACCAGAGACAAGTGTCTGGAAGTAGAGGAACGTGAGAGATCCAGTGCACCGCATTGGTCATGCTTTGGAAGATCACCAGAATGCACCGAACTGGACACCGAAGCAGGTGTTGTTGTTGTTGCTGTTGTTGTCGTCGTCGTCGTCGTTGTAGTCATGGTTACCATTCTGGATGTTCTCGATGGTGAAGATGACGAAGATGATGACGGAGATGAAGAGGAAGATGAGGATGATGAAGATGACGATGAAGATGATGACGTTGACGACGTTGAGTTTGGTCTGCTAGCGGATGGGGAGGATGAAGTTGGAGGACACGATGTCCTGCACGTGTGCATTCCACGAGAAGAAACAGCTGTGATGGACAACGGAGGGATTCTCGGATGACCACTTTGAGTCATTTGTACAATAGACAAAGGTGAGAGTGGTGAAGCAGTGCAAGAATGGTGAGAGCGCGAAGACGATTCCACCACTCGATACGACTTCTCCGATGTCCTGCTACTCGACTTGTGAGACTTGTGGTGATGCGAGTGCGATGAAGGCAAAGATGTTGTGGACGATGAAGGCGATGGGGAAAAGACCTGCGTGGCAAGTGAAGAAGATAACCTCTTCGCATCTTCCGCATCCGTCAACGATTCTCGCTTGGATTTCCCGTGTTTTTCTTTCTCAGGCTTGCGGGAGAATGTGGAGGAGAATGTCTTGGTGGGCGATACATCGCCATTAGTTAAGATCAGTGGTGTTGTCGTAGCAGTAGTGGTGGTGGCAGGTTGTGCCATCTGAAGGGAGGTTGGGAAAGAAGATGAGGGAGAAACATTGGCTTTGCTGCATTTCCCTTTCTCCCTGTTCTGTGGAGTCTCAACAGGTTCGATAGTTATCACATCAGGTGTTTTGACCTTAGCACTGGCACTCTTGGAGTTCCTGGCACTGCACAGAGTAACTGTTGTAGTGCTCACCATCGAAGGTGGAGCCATTATAGATGGCGCTGAAGACGAGCTGGGAGCATCTGCGCATTTGTGAGTGTTCAAGCCACTACATGTACTTGTGACTTCCTGCAATGTGCACTTTAGCCTCTTGGATGTTGTACTCTCCTTCTCCTTCTCCTTCTCCTGCTTCTTTTCCTTATTTTTGGTGTTTTTCTCACTTTCCTTCTCTTTCTCTTTGTCCTTTGCTTTAGCTTCTTTATCCACTTTATTGTCTCTGTCCTCAGTCTTATCCTTCTCACTTTCTCTATCTGCATCCTTCCCCTTCTTCTCCTTCATCTTTTCTTCATTCTCCTCCTCTTCCAGCACCAGCTCTTTACCCTTCTCCTTCTCCTTGTCTTTCCCATTCCGCTTCTTACTTTCCTCTTCCTCTTCTTCCATTCCCTTTTGCTTAACTGACAACGACGAGGAGGACAATGGGCAATTCACTGGAGATATCACTGGTAACGAAACTAGCAAAGATTTTGGCAACTCTGCAGCAGGTGGTGCTACTACATCCGCAACCGGTTTATCTACATCCATGCTCGTATCTGACTCGGCTGGGGCCGTTTCACTTTCAGACACAAATCCAACAGTGACCAAAGACGGAGATGGCTCTGGAACAACCACGTCCGTAGCTGTTGAAAGGGCATCTTCCGCAATGTACAGCTTATGATTTGACACCGGTGGACTTGAAACACGCTGCTCGGCAACTATAGGACCTTCCACGGCAACATGGGTTTCATTTTCCGCCGCAGCAGTATTTACAGATGTTGAAGCTGCCACCGATACAATGGAACTGGTTGTAGTTACTGCTTCTTCCTGGTCCATCATGGTGGTCGGAGTGGAATCACCGAGGCTATTGACACTAGGATCAGGATGCATTGGAAACTTGCTGAGAGCTTCAGTGTATTCTGCGAGGTTTGTGATCTCTGTGCTGGTGTCAATAGCCAAGGGCTCATGAGTAGTTTTCAGTCGTTTGGCAGGAGGGGGTTTTGGAACCTCGTATATGCGGTATGAAAAACGCATAGGTTCGTTCTGAAACACATATCTCTAACTTATAGATTTTTGTTTGTTGAGTGCGAACATGTAACGAAAAACAAACAAAGCAATCACCTTGGACCAATTGAAGACATAAGCAACCTCCAACAGTGTGTAGTCATCAGAAAGGCGTTCATCCTGGTAGATTATATCGACCTGCAAATAAAATAAACGACAAAATTCAATCGGGATAAAGCAACACAGTAAAACCTGTGTAATGTGAGCAGGCGCGGGACGCGAAAAATGTGCTCAAATTAGACAGGTGCTCAGTCTATCCAGGTTCCACTTAAAATATGCGGTTTGAACACAAACAGTATGCACTATACATCTGGCATAATAACGGCATAATATGTACTGTACTAAAGAAAAATAATCGGTGATCGATTCGAAACACCAAAGCGAGCTGCCAATTTTCTTTACTCATTCCATTGTCTATAAGATCCAGAACCTCTTTCTTTTCTTCCAAAGTTAGCCCACTGTATTTTTGCTTAGACATTTTCACCACTGACAATGTATTAAATCAAACACAACTAACTTCGCAACTCAATTACACGTCGCGCTGCTGACAAGACGGCAAAAAGCAAGCGTTTCTGCTCCTTCTGCACAGGTATATCGGTCGCTGGGATCAATAAGGGGTGCTCACTGATCACAGTAGACAGGTGCTCACTCTATACAGGTGTCTTGCAATGTAAAGTCTATGGGACTCGTCCGGGACTTTAAAAAAGTGCTCAGTCTTTCCAGGTGCTCAATTTGCAGGTTTTACTGTATACCTAAATTGTCTTCCCTCTTCCATCCATCGTTATATTAAAATTTATTGAAGCAGTTATGATTTGGAAAACTATGAACATATTCATAAAGGCTATTCATTACATGTTAGTGTTGTGTGAAGCAATTGAAGCAAGTCACAAACCGTTGATCAAAAACTTCGGAGAATACCCAAACAAAAATTTTTTAAAACTGCCGCAGGTCTGCAACAAAGCATGTGAATGTTTCACTTGCAGCTTTATTGCATCCTTGCATGCATGCAGCAGGTATATATGCACATTGCAGACATGTGACAGCCGACAATTTTTGTTAGGGTAATATATTGTCAATTTAATTATTCCTATGTATGTATTGTTATGTATATAAACGACTATATAGGATGACAATTTCATTTTAAAACTGACGCCACTCACACATTTCCATTTTAACACGTTTTTTAGCAGATAGATGGCGCCAGTGAAACTTGACATATAGCAACCATGACAATAGCAATTTGCCGTCATCAATGTTGCAAACTCATGTATTCAATTGTTTGTATAATAGGTATACACTTTTAGAAATCCGTATAACATTTTACAATTCATTATATAACCTATATTTTCTTCCCAAAATGTGGGTATATGTATAATTGGTTATGCATATAGTCAACACAGTTAATTCATGCATAAGCCTCTAAAATTCATAAATACATATAAGCCTATTAACATTTGTCATATTTTAATATGAATACAAATTCTGGAGAATCTCAAATAATTGCATGAACTAGTTTCCTTCTCGATATCCGAATAAATATAAAACAATAATTGAATAAATGTATGAGACTAAGTATACAAGTTGTCAGGTTTGCAGATGAACCTAGTTAGGCTTATCAAATAAGCCTATCACAAATTTCTGTAATCCAACTAAATATCTACGAATTGATGACGTCGCACAAGTACGCATTATTTAAATTTTTCATTATTGAATGCATAAATGAAGGAATGAATGAATAGTATAGGGTGTTTGTCGTATCCAATATCCGTGCAAATTGTAGACGTTGGCGGCACATAATTTACAGATGCCTTGCATGGCATAATTAGCGATTTGCATCGTCGAAAAATAACCGTCATTATAAGGCCATCCAGTTGAAAGTTAATTACACGGATAAGTAATAGGAGGGGCTTTCCTTGTCTGAAAGACTGAAACGGCGGCGAGCACAACTACAAAGAAACGAGTTATGGTATACCTAAACTCCTTTTTTTCCCCAACTGGATATCGTTAAAAAAATAAAACACGTCTTATGGCCGAGTTTGACAGCAAAAAAGACACTTACATCATAGCCTTGGGGTAGTTCGTACTTGATGCGCAAGAATTTTTTCAGGTGACTGATGCTGACAGACGCCGAGCACCTCAAGAAACGCCTGTTCACCCTCTTTTTCTCTTCAGCCTGAAATCAAAAAACCAGTTCATGAACGAGTATATTCTTATATACTCTCAGTCAAGACGAGCTAAGAACAATAAAAACCGGTTATTACATAAATTTCATTATTATCCCATGTATACACATGCAGGGAAAATTCAAGTGATTTCCAACTGAATGATCAAATAATCTTTAAAATAATGAAAATATATTTTGATAAATAGGTTAATAAGTACGAAATAATTTACAATGCAAAAGCAATGACAACTGTATTTAAAGACAACTGTTATGAATGTAAAACAATATAAGTTTACATCCCTAATTAGTGCCTTTTTCATGCCTTTTATACAAAGCATTTTCTACACAGCAACACAATATGTTATATGTGAAAAAATTCACATTTCTTGCATTATTTACATTTATTTGCATGTAAACTGGACAAAAATACAAACATTTGTTGAATATAAGTGTATGCTCTCACCTTGACATCGCTGCTGACTTGGTCTCCACCATCCTCAAACTTTTCACTGAAACAGACAATAGGTTTTGTTAGAAAAATTGCACTTGAGAGCAGCTGCAGCACCGTATGAATGCAAGTCGTATATTTCAATATCGCCCCTGGAGTGGTTACGGTATTCCCCCTTAAAGCCTGCCCATCAACAATCGGTGTCCAATGTCAACTCTCTCCTCGAAAGAACCTCACAACAACAACGCCAATTGGCCAGTCAGAATTGTGACGTCATGCCCTTCACCGGTAATTTCTTCCCTGAGCTGGTGACTCACCAATATGGGTGTTAAAATTGTGGGGGGAGGGAAAAATCGATTTCTTAGTGAATCTATCACCGGGACTCTGGCCCTGCTCAGCTGATATCGATAATATCGCCAAATGATACTGACAAGTTCTCATTCCACGCATACTCAATAGACCATTTACAATATCATTTGAATGAAATAATTTTGAATAAAAAATTGGGGGAAAGCGATTTTCAAAACTAGATGCAACTATTTCGTAAGATTTGCGCACATACAGTTGCACCGAAAAGTATTTTTGTGAAACACTTTACACTTTCTCGACCTTTTTGTTTTATGCATGACAAGAACAGAGTACATCATATCCAAAAATGAGCCGATTTGGTCCATTATAAATAATGTTATGGTCTAAAAAGTGTTTCACCAAGATATACAGACCGAATAAATTCGATGCTTGCTTAATTGGAAATCACTATCCTGGCATAACGATTATAAAGAACGGATTTCAAAATTGTACTCATCAGAGCGAAAAGACAATTTATTTTTACTTACCATGTGTTGTACTCGAGAGACAAGCTGATGTCATCATCAGGCATGCAGACAAACCGTTCTTCAAGAGAGTCCCGTGACAAGCCTATATAAGAAATACGTAAGGTTTCATATCGCTTTTCCATGACAAAAAAAGGATAATTGTGAAATGTTTTATTGTTCAATGAAGTTTGTCAATGGACTTAAAGGCCTAATTGCAGCTAATATAACATTATTGCTGTGTTATAAGTTCACTGAAATTATATATAGGCTTACTTTAGTTTTTAACATGACCAACACGCTCAATATACAGGGTTACAGTGAATAAGCGCCCCAAAAAGAAAGTGTATAATATCTCGAAATCTGCTGTACGTATATAATTTTCTCAAACTTTTGGATTATGCAATAGCAACCACTATAAATTTATTTTGCACATGCGCATTAATTTTTTATGCTAGTATACATATAATAACTTGTCTTACTTGATGTCTGGTGAGATTCACAGTGAGAAAGACGTCGCTTCATTTCCGCTATAAAATTAAATTTCAATAATTAGGCCTAATAACTTAAAACATGGCAAAAGTTGTGCAAATTTATTCACAGAGCTCGGTTTTGGAGCATGCATGAACAACTTAATTATGTTGCAGTTGTCTCTTCCGATTGCAATCATGTCGCTAACGGTCTAAAAAAAAGGGTGTGGCATAAATTGGCATGGGACGGTTTAGATAGAAGGTCCGCTTATACGTTTCGCGGACCTCTTATTTGGTAATATAATTCAGAAACCAATAAAATTCGACTGAGTTAATTCACATTTGTGTTGCTGTGCAGGTTAAACGTATAAATGAAACCATTCTTAACGGTATATATACATAGGGGTATATAACAAATAACAAAATAAAAGAAGCCTAAATTTGTATTCACCTTTGTAGAGCCCAGGAACCAATTTGTAAACGATGTCTTGCAACGTTTTGTCCGGTCTGAAATGTGATCAAAATAATTGATATAATACTTTAAGTGTAACAGTAAACCGCATGCTTTTTTCAACTGACAATTGTAATGATTACATTTTATCTGTAAGGTTATCTTGAAGCTGTCAAAACTATCATTCATATGAACTGAAATAATACACGTATATAGGCCTACTATTTTTAACGCATGCAGCAAATTGAAATAGTGTAAAATCTGCTCAAACAGATGCAATTAAAAACTTGGGCGCTGCTAATTGGAAAAATTACAGACCTGATGTTGTGCAAAGGCTTTGTCTTGTGAACTTGCACGTCGCAAATGGGACAGTATTTGCTCGTCTCCAGATATTTCACAATGCATGTTTTGCAAACTATAATGATTTGAAACAATGCATCCAATTATTCACCACAAATTTGATGTCCATTGTGGGGTATATATAAGATGACGACCTTATAGGCTTCAAATATTTTTCCTGAATTAAGTGGTTTAAAACCTTAAATTTTCATATGTAATGATGTTCATACAAAAATCGCATTTCCCATATATCTACGATTTTGTCGGACAAATAACAAGTTTGTCGTTTTACCCGACTTATATTCAACAGTTTATATTATCTGTCTCACGGTTTACACGGGGATTACGTGGCAATTGGCGATAGGCCTACAACCAGTTTCACACATAAATCTTATAAAAATATATTAAACTTCAATTTTTCTAAAAGTTATCAGCAATGTCACATGTTTATAACTTTTGTGTCTAAAGCAGTAATATTAGGCCTACTTAAATTCGTGTAAAACATGACATTGCAAAGCCCTATATATAACTACAAAAAAATGCTACGAATTTGTAGATACGCAGTTCAATTTCACAATAATGACGAAGAGATTGCGTAAAAATACGACAGGGAAATATGTGAATTTGGGCGCAGTAACGACGCTCTAGATACGAGATTGTTGGCCAGAAAATGTCGGTGCCGCGTGCAAATCACACATTGGGCATTTAAAATGGAAATGTCCTGAATATACTTACATGAATGCAGACACTCGACTATTGTAGTGGCATCAATAAAGTAACCCCCACACAGAACACACATCAAGTGAGGGTTGAGATCGGCAATTGGCAACTTGCGAGTTTTGTGTATGGCGTCGTTTAAACACGCAACACCTGAAACCAAAGTTAAAATGTACATTATTTTCCAAACGAGTCTAAATAATTCAATAAAGTATAGGCCTTACACGCGAACAGTTATATGATCACCGATCGCCACAATTTAGATAAATCGAGCACTCCGATTATTATTGGTCGAGTATAACCGATTTTCACAATCCGCATTTAAACAGTTCAACTTTTATGCAGAAAATGCGCCATTAACAGGCGACCAACAAGGGATACAGTCATGAATAACATGGGCTTGGTTCCAAGATCAGTAATGAACGATATACAGGGTGGTGCGAAATGATTGACCCCCTCTGTTAATACACTTCCCAAAAAGATACCTACAGAAAAACTGAATATACACATTCAATTTTGTCCCTAACAACAAAAATTTTCAAGCTGCCGCAGGTCTGCAATAAAGCTGTGAATGTTTCACTGGCAGTTTTATTGCAGACTTGCAGGCATGTGGCATGCATGTGACAGCCAACAATTTTTGTTAAGGGTGTAGGACTGTACAAATTCATTGCAGAATTAATTTCTATTCACACTTTATTGACGAAGAAGCAAAGGCAAAACTCATTTTTGACTACTGAAAATTTGCAAAAATTGCGACTTTTTGGTGTCTTTGTTTATTTTATGTTAAATTACTTTCAGTCAACGGTGCTCGTGTCCTGTAGCTGAAGCTCTGCATTGCCAAATTTGACCCCCCTATATGCAGAATTGAATTATATACAAGATGATGTATTCAGGTTTTCTGCATAACTTTTTGGGAAGTGTATAAACGGAGGGGGTCAATCATTTCGCACCACCCTGTACTATACTATATAGGCATAATAATTTTCCGAAAGCTAGTTTAATTTGTATAAGTCGCGCAACACTGACGAAGGTCGGATGAAGACGTTTTCTTCCAGAGTATCTCGAAGGCTGTCCGCATGACTGTTGAAACTTTGCCAACATTATAGTGAACTAATAAGAGCGTCACTTCTCTAACCATATCCCGAATTTTAGACTCGAAATGAAAAAGTTGTCATTGCTGCGCATTTTCCCCCTAGCCCTTTTTCCCCACATACACGCTCCCACTTGAACATTTTCCTCAAAAAAACGAACTCCTTGCAAAACTTAAAAATTGTCGAAAAACATTAAACAAAATGTTGATTGAACTATAAAATAACAGCTGTAAAGCGACCCAATTTAGAATTCTATAGATGTTGATTCGGTTTTTTTCCTATACAAGTGTATACATCGATAAATGCAGAACTTTTACATGGTTTCAGTTATGCCATGTTCCACAACTTTGATTTAGGCCTATGCAAAATATCAATAGAAACATAGTAAGCAAAAAACATTCAAAAGTTAATACATGATGTTTATTAAACATACGGCAATAATTCAATGGGTTATTCCTTATTCTAAGAATATTTTGTCCTTTCATGATTTTTGAAAACCCGCTTATGCATGCATTATTTACTGAACTTTAGTTGACTCAATGAGGGTCAAAATTTCAAGATATTGCAGTCATGCAAGTGATCCTCTCAGGTGTCTTCCTAATTCTGAAACATTTGTAATAACCATGCATGTGTCTCTTACATACATTTGTAACAATTTTCAGTTCTGGATTATATATTTAGCTCAGATAACCCCGGTTTTCCAAATTGTTATTATTCTATTTCGGTGTGAGAAATGTTTTGGTTGACGCCCGTTGTCCCAATTCAAGAACTTTTTTCGCATGCACCCTGGGCGAGTTGCGAGTAAAATAGGCCTACCTTTGAGTGGGGTAGTCGAAGTGGTTGGTATGGTTTGTATGGGCCGTCGACGACACGGTGACAAAGCATTGCCTGAAGCGGAAGCGATGGCACTTTTACTCTTGGCGGTCGTGGCGACGTTGGCGGCCGAAGTGCGTAGGTGGATCGGCGTGGCGCCGCTAGGTGGTGTGGGCGTTTGCACAACAGCCAGAACGGGAGTGTTGTGCTTGTGGGCCGATGGCCCAGCCATCGGGTTTACGTCGTTGTTTGTTTGTGTCACTGGCGTTGTTGAGAAGGAGCCAAGCAGCGGCAGTTGGGGCGACGGTGCCGAGCTGCGGCTGCGGAGGGCTCTGGTGGCCGCCACCTTGGCCGCCCGTCGCCTCCACCACCAAACTCCGAACACGGCGTCTTCCGCCTGCCAGCCAAAAAATCAACATTTTACATTGACAATTCATGAGTCACAAAACGTCTCGTGGGAGCCCAATCGACCCTTCCTCCATCAAACTACAGCTGAAAGCAAGGGCAGCTCATATCTAGCCCCAGTCTAAACAATCTAGCTTTTCATGCAATCAAGAGAATCTATACAGGGTGTTGCAAAACTAAATATACAAACTTGCATAAAAACCAGACTCCTATAAACTCGTGTCCCCAAAACGCATAAAATGTGATATCCATAATTCATGCTCCCCACATCTTTTCAATGATCATTTATTAGTAACGCATACATCGCTTTAGAGCAGGTATTTTGGGAGCATGAATTATGGATGTCACATTTTATGAAGTTGCTACTTAAAAACCTAAGTGATTATATAGGAACTTTGTCGTTTTTTTTTACGCAGGAAGCATACCCTGTAAATTTGTACACATACAGTAGTTTTACAACACCCTGTATAATACCAGTAATTTAGCGTGGCAAATATTTTACATAATAAACCGATTCAAGAATTTTATGAACCATCTACTATTTCCAGGCATAATCCATATTGAACGTATTGGAACACAAAAGACAGATCATTTGTTTCATCTGCAGTTTCAAAAGTAATAAATAAACAAAATCGAATGAAGAAAATGAAACAATTTTGCACCAGTTTCAGAAAAGTCTCGCTGGCTAAAAAGTGTGTGAATGAAACATTGCACAAAATAAAATAAAAAAACATTCTCTGCCATTATAATTTGCAGCATGAACAGAAATGCAAGCACGCAAAATATAAAGTTGCAGATGGTATGCTCTCGCACGAAAATAGCACTGGAAATGGAGAGTTGCAAGTTATAAATATCCAAAACCAGAAGGCGCCACCAGTCACTGTAGTATACATAGCATAGGTCCCCATTTCCCTTCTCACATTTGTATGCAAGTTACATTCCTTACAGCTGCAATAAACAGAGATGGCATAAATTAACAGCAGCTTTTTGTTTTCATATAAGAGTAATGCTAATAAACATTTGTACATCCTTTTAAGCTGAAGAAAAATGGGGTATGTTAGTCGTTTTCCTAAAAGTTCAGTCTATAATAATTAGTCAAGACAAAGCTGTTCCCATTAATCACCGTGAAACTTGGATTTTTAAAGCTGACAACACTTCAATGACTAATGCATGGTAGACGTCTCTCGGCTCAAGTTCAGACTCAGGGTATAACAAAGATTCATGGTTATCGATTTGTCTGTACACATGCGAGCGAAACACGTGAAATTGGGATGGATCACCCTTCTTTTCGCCCATATAAAATATGAGGAACCAAGCACAAACTGCAATTCCACGCTTGGCTCAACTCCGCCATTCAACAAACTTTATTGATTTCTTCTCCTTCTCTTACTCAAGAATATTATTTTTTTTTACCCTATGCGGAAATATAAAAAAAAGACTGGGGGAAAAATGCAGGTTCATTTCCGATAAGATGGAACGTAAACAGCCGGATGCCAGGAGCGATCGATCGATCGATGACGTGTCACGTGTCGGGCGCTGATTGCATCGACCAATGGGCGTATTGCAGACATGGCCATAACGAATCACGATTTGAATGCGCCCGCGGAGGGACCCAATGAGGCAAACCCCGCAGGGGGTCGAAGGTCCCAACAAGCCCCAACTAAAGGGCAACCGGAGATCCCTCTCCTTTTTCACTCCTTCACCCCATTTTCTCTGTATACACTCTATTCCCCCCCCCCCGCCCTTTTAGCCCCCATCGTCGTCGTTGTCACGGAAACGCTTCTTCGTGTAATTCGTACAAAGAGACCAGATCGATATATCGATCAGCTTGATGCAAATCACGAACACCAACCTTTTTTTTCTCCCCTTTTCTCCCTCCTCCACGACAACTTCGGAGCAACGAGTGCTTTGATTGGCAATGTGACGTCATCGAACGACACCATTACGATAAAACGCAATTATCGGCGAGACGCTGTATTTTCCGTTTATTATTATCAATATTATCGCTAGATACATAGAATTCTGCGTTTGCGCAGGCGAGATAAAACGTCGATATCCTTCCGCGCGGAAAGATATGTTAAATCGTAAAAAAAAATGCACGACTTTCCCAGCGTGAGAAAAGTAGCACTTTATACTCGTTTATCACAAATAAATAAATGAAAAATCGTTGCTTTTGTGATTACTCATGAAAATAGGGAAAACGTTTTAGTATCTGCACGGCGATTGAGAAAATAACAGCAGATTTTAACAATAAAATTTGTTATTAATCAACGACCTGAAACTTTGAAATGATAAAAGCAGTTGAATTTTTTATTCTTCTTTTATTAGTGCGTTGTACTGCGCAATTTTGTATTGAGTAGCCTATACTGTGCACTAATGGATGGATTATTCGCAGCCATGCATAAGTCCTTAGTTTAATAATATATTTAGCAGACAATGCATTAGCAAGATCATTCTTCTTACAGATAGGAAGATGCAGCATAAATATTTCATCATGTTGAATTCTAAATATCGAGTTATATTTATTTACTTATACCACTTTACTAAATAAATATTCCAATTTTAATTTAATTGGCTTGCCTTGGTTTATGTATATAGGTCATTAAGTTGTGCAGCGTTTTTGAAACATTCAAGATGCACGGGAAAAACTAATTATTCCGGGTATTTAAAAGTCAGTCAGTCTATAATTATATAATAATGGGCTATATGATATTGGATCACAAAAAACAAATGACATTCAATTCTCTGGCATGACGAGAAAATTGTACTGTATTTTCCAAGCTTTCCAGGAGGGCATAGGCAATGTTTTTAGACTGATTCTGACCAATGGGAGAGATTTTGGATTTCTGAAATAACAACAGGGCAAAAATGTCCCATATACAATAGCTCAATAAAGAAATTAATCCTGTCATACATGTATTTTGGAAAACTGCCAAAGCATTACAACATCAACTGATGAACAGATTCTGATATAATTAACAAAATTTCAGCACAAGTGTCTTGCAATTAAACTAGTTAATCAAAAAATGAGCGAAATTTCGTAGCTGCATTATAGCCTATTTCCTAGAGTAATAGCTTGTTAAAGAAATTCCCTCAGATTCTCTAATATTTGTTTCCCTATTTCTATATTTCCTTTCCTGTCGATAACAAACTTTTTTATACCTGACTAAAATGACAAAGTCAATAAATAAATGGCTATACTTAATACTATGAGAATAAAAAAGTGTGAATTTATCGTTCAGAGTTTGCAAGCATCTAGTGTTATTTGAGGATGTTTTTGTCAGACATGTGCCGGAAACGCATTTTTTTACCATAGATTATTCAATGATTGACCACCTTTCAATACAAAGCTGCATGAGCAACGTGAGAGAGTATCAAGATAGCAATCTGTTATTATATATAACTTCAGAAGTGGAATGATGAGGGCAGCATCACGTGACTTGGCCTCATTGAGGCAATCGATTTTGCCGTCATGCCGCAAATTTTGCCAACGTCACGTGATGTCCACCAGAGGGAGATGACGGCGGCATGAGGGGGCGTGGCTCCAGGGTGCTATATCACGTGGGGTTAGGGGGAGGTTGAGGGGTCGGGTTGAAAACGGGAAGCTGCACAAACCCAACCCACTGATGAAAGGAAGCGGCGGCGCGTGTTAAGCGGCCAATTATACTTTGCAAGACCATCCCCCCCACCTCTATCCATCCCTTCTATTGCTATTGCTATACCCCATTCACATACACCGGACACATCGAACGAGCAGTCAATTTAAGCCTACTTCAACTTGATTTCATTCAAGTTTAATTATATAATGTTGCATTACATCCAGAAAAAGGTATCAGTCAATCAACTACAGCAATTAAAATGCATATTTATCGCAAAACAATTACAACCATAAATGTTTAAAAAGCCAAATATACGACCTGGATCCACCTAATGATAAAAGCATTAAAATTCCACGTGACTTTTACGTGGATGACTTGTGAAGTGCTAATTAAAGCAACCCGCACAACTTAAAAAAAATGAGGCATGGATGAAAGATGGTAACTGGAGCGTCATGCTATACTCGTATATGTATAATTAAAATATAGTGCACAATCTGAAAATCTGTTTTAGTCAACTCAATTGATGCGCAGCAACACGTGAAAGCCATCAGTCAATCCGGTTATAGAGCATAAAAATGGTGTCTTATTGTCAATTCACTAAAAGCACAATAAAAGCTTTTCAGCACTTTCAAATGACACACTTGATAAGTCAGTTTGATACCCAACTATATATATAGTTAGTTAATTCACGTCATGGAAAATGTTTAAACCCATTTTGACAAGTGTACATTTGTTAAAGGATTTTCTTCATTATATATGGTATATGTGTGTTACATATAAACCCTCATTGTGAATATCATCAAGTGCTAAAGTAACCATGCATTTGGGTTATTCTTTTTGGAGGAATACGTGAATCCCGGTATAGAAATTAACGGGTTGAACACCTGATACTTTTCAAGTAAAAATTTTGTTTGTTGCACATTCTTCCCCTGCACTATACCCATTTCAAAAGAACCAATTCTTTATACTGCATGGTCACTCAGAAACCTATAACCGAAAAGTTTCACTAAATAGGGCACGGTATATAGGCCGCTCTTGCTCTGATAGCCTCATCTGTTCAAGAGGGAATTGATAAAGAGAGGAGATAAAGCTCATCTGAACACCGCTGAACTATTTAAACACCGTGTATGATATACGTCATACAAAACTTGTCATGCATGTATATGCATTAAACAAAGCATGTCACAAAAAACAGTTTTTTAGTGCTTGAAATCACAGCCTACATTAATTACAACTTTCATGACATCATGTTATATGTATGTGATAACAGTTTTTAAAATTTGCGTAGACCTACTGTCCATTTAAAAACACGAAGATAAAAATGTGAGACAAAGGTTATATAAAATTGGATGCATGTTAAATTCTAAAGTGGGAATCATTATCATTGCCACATGTGCAGATATGGATTGCTGCATAGGCAGATCAAGGTAATAAAAATATACGATTAGAATCTGTAAGCCTATGTGATTGGTTTTCCAAAATATTACAGATTTTGATCCAGCGACAATATTGGAGATATATACAGAACAAAAGGAAAACTATAAATATATAAGCCTATTCAAGATCTTTTACAAATCCGCAAAAAAATCACAATGATTTTGGAAAATATAGCTGACAAATCCACATGTGACCTATCCGGGAATAACGTCCATTTTTGTTTTGTGTAACGACATTTTTAGTTTCCAAAATATTTTTATTGTCATGCATAAATAGATTTCCTTTTCGCAGATTTAATAGGCCATGCAACATCCGCATAACATGCTGTAAATTACAGCGAAATCTCGTTATTGCGGTTTTCAAGGGAGACCAGGACATTATACCGTTAAGCAAATAAATGTTATACTTTACCATTACCGGTAATGGCTGTTATGTATCCAAGCAAAAACTTGTCAACAATGTTAACACAGCGATGCATAAACCGCAGTATTTTATTTCATTTGCCGAGGCACAAAACATTAATATTTGTCTTGCGCACAGAAATTATCGTCTAAGAACCGGATTTAATCCGATTTCAATAGACAATGATCCTTCCTTAGTGGCAAAGGAAGTACTTGAAGACCTTTTTTGAATTAACATAAGGGAAGTGTCCAAAGTGTAACTGTCACATGTTCTCATAGCAAGTTAGCTAAATTCGAAAAACATTGACAACTTTTCTCCAATCACAATGGCTAATTCAAATGAAATTTATATATTTTTGGAATAATTGGAATTTGAAGACTGTCTCTATATACTGTTAAACCTCAACAAATTAAACCGGTCAAGATCAGATGGAAATTAAGATAACATCCCATTTTTAAGATAGACCGTCATTCGTCCGACATGAAATGTATAATCAAGGAAAAACTGCATTTCCGGCAAAAATACAAACCGGAATTCATTAATTACGGACAAGTGAGGCCTATAAATTACAAATCGGCTTATATAGTTTGATTTAAAATACCGTTTTGAATAACTGTGTTTTACTTGTATATGTAATTCGAGTGGTTTAAATTAAGAAGCTGTGTTTAGCTGTACAACGAAAGTATACATTCATTTTAACGTGCAGATAAACAGTCGTGAAGTAGTGAAATTTATGAAACTGCTATTTTCACAAATGGAAATAAAAAATCCTTTATCTTTTACTGACCAACTTGAGATGTCTGTTGTTCTGCGGGGCATATGCATCTAACTTCATTTTTGAAAACAAAAATTAGTTTATAGAAGTTATGCACTTTCAAACATCCCAAGTTAAACTGGACTTCCAAGGCCAAATACAAAAGACTTTTTACTATTCGGGATGCAGTTATGCATCGGTAAAGTTTTCTTTTCAATAGTGCAGCACATAAGAATACAGAAGTTTTCTTTCAGTATAGCATGTTGCTAAAAAAAATTAACTCGGATTATTGTCACTGCACAGATGCAACAAATTGAATTCGAGGATTAAAAAAAGGCCCACAGCAGATGCTGCATGAACACACAATTGAATGCAGATTTCGGCATAATTTGGAAAGAATTGCTTATCACAAAATTGTTACGACATGTTTCTGCCTAATACATACCTAATTTAGGATTTCAATGTCATCATGAAAGAGTTAACCAAACTAATTATATTATTTTACAGAACCTTATTGTTTGGTGTATTTTTGTTGTTCAAGTGTGTATCTTAATTATATAATTTCCTATACGAGAGTTGATCAACAAATTCGGTGACTGATTTATTTTCACAGTGAGTTGCATAGTACAAATGAATTCCGGTAAAGGGCATTAGAAACATTGATATATCTTGAGCAATCTCCAGTTTACCTTTTATTGATATCTATTTTAGTTCAAAAGTTACGGCAGTTTTTCTTAAAGTGCATGTTTTTCATTTGTCGCAAATTTCTGCAAAGTTTGTCGGTCAAAATCTCGTGACATGAACCCA
The DNA here is from genome assembly GCA_023279145.1 of Glomeris maerens. Lineage (NCBI taxonomy): Eukaryota > Metazoa > Arthropoda > Diplopoda > Glomerida > Glomeridae > Glomeris > Glomeris maerens. The sequence continues at coordinate 8,919 of WWPM01024392.1, read as the reverse complement.
CAGAGTTGTCATCTTGACAAAAACAGTTTTCAACATTTCAATTTTTCCATAGCAGTTTTGTCGAGTTTGAAACGTAATTTCACGCAACAAGAACCCTGTTCCTATGGGTCGGTCACAATGGAAATTCGACACGAATGAAGGAAACACTTTTTTAATAAAAACTACTGTATTCAGTAACTTTTGAACTAAAATAGATACAGTGGAGCCTGTCTAAGTTGAACGCCCAATATCCAATAAAAAACGTTCAACTTATACGGGTGTTCAAATTAGACAAATAAAAAAAAATCTGAGAAATTTTTTTAAACTTTATCGAACATCATGGGAATAGTTGTTTGTGAAAAGTGTGAAAATGTCATTGAGTGGACTCAGATTGTGTTCAAGTTTTAAGAAGGAGGGGCTCAACATAAAGAGGTTACGCGCAATGTTAAGTCTATGGGCAAACATGCAGCCAAACTTTACGTTCAAGATATGCAAGTTTTCGAGATGAACGGGTTCAAGTTATACAGGTTCCACTGTATCTACAAACGGTAAACTGGAGGCTACACGGGATATATCAATGTTTCTACTGTCCTTTACTGCAATTAATTAACACTATATATATAACTCACGGTGCAAATAAATCAGTCACCGAACTTTTTGATCAGCCTTCGTATATACATTGTCATTATACTCATTTGTTTTTTTTGTGAACCTTTATCATAAAATACAACACGATGGATTTAAAAAAAAAAGGTCGTTCACAACCTCTTGAGATGAGTACAGCGACTTCCGGTGTTAAACAACATCACATTTCACATGGATCCGTTTACTTGGCTTCAATGAATGCTTAACGCAGATACAAGGGGAATATAAAGGGTTAACAAATTCCTCGAGATATTATTGAACACATCTCAGTGTTACTTTATAGTTTTGCACGCAGATTTAGAAAGAACGATCAGAAACTGTTGTATAGGATACACAAATACATGTTCGTCCACAGATTGTTTTAAATACTACGATGACAACACAGAACATCATCCTATTTTTGTACCCATGTCGGGTAAACAATTGTTTGGAATGGCCTTCATATGTACAGATATGTTTGACATGCTACACGGGCTCATTTTGTAATCAAGTTATGGCAAGCTGGGATCACTCGACTATAGTGGTGGTCACGTATACAGGACAAGTCAATACTCTCTGCACAAAATGGAAAGGTTGGAAAGAGGGGGCACTGAAACACAATTTATGTCAGGAATGCCTGATCCTCAGATCCCCACAGGAAGAAATCATGACATATCCAAACAGTCCCCAAACGTGGCTTTCAGGTGGATACTATACCTCGTATCACCTCAAGAAGATACCAAAGGGCCTATGGCAACGACGGCGCTCCTGCTTACCGCATGCCAAATATCAATGCACGAAAGTAGATCCGGTAAATTTTGTCTTACAAAATGGCGGATCTTGACTCGTCAGTAGCCACAAGTTCAAGTGACGTTACGCCATAACATTTGACATGCAAAGTAATATAGCAAATCTGAAAGCTAACAGAAAACATTTTTCGTCTGTGGCCCGTTTGACGGTAAATTATGAAAAAAAAAGAAGTAGAAGCAGCGCACTATTTTTTGGCGCAAGGTCACAAGGCCTGTTTACGTCTTCCTATATAGTATTCAGCCCTCGGTATCTTCTTGAGGTGATACAAGGTATAACACTAATGGTATAGTTGCTGGCGCCCCATCGTATTGAAGCCACATTTCTGTCGAACAGCCAGAGGGACATCTTCCAGCAGTTGTGGCTTGCTGCAGGACGTTCACATAAGTATGCCCATCGAGTCATGGTCGAGTAAGGGCCAATCAAGAAGTTACGCAACTGATAGCGTTAGGGCAACCGTGGCACAGAACCACTCCTGTGCTTGCATATAGCATTCAGCACATGATCCAAATTATACACATGGAGGTAAATCTGACCATCACACTTACTGCCCTTTAGGACCCAAGGACGACACCTGAGGACAGGCATTCATATGTCAAATTGTTTGCTTCAGTGTCCCTATATCTGCGTGTACATTTTGTTCAGATTATTGACTTGTACCTATAGTATTAATTGAATATAACGTTTTGCATGACACACATAAACCTTTCTATCCGACATAAATTCATCACTCCAAAATACACTTCTAAAATTCAATTGGTGATATTGTATGATCGTGAATCTTTGCAATAATCCTGTCTTCTTCGTTTCTGGTTTTCCGAGGCTTGCACTTAGTTTTCTAACTTTATTTCGCATTGTTTTTTGTTGCATATATGCGAAGACATTAAACATCATGCTAACTAATATGGAAATTGAATACTTTTGATCTTTTAAATTCATTGTTATTCGTCTTTGTTCAACACACAGAAAATTGTTTGCACCTTTAAAGGTGTAAAACATGTCCCAAATATAACACCCTTTTGGTGCATTAATGCACCCTCTGTTCTTTGTAGTTTTACACCCCTGACAACTTTTGACACCATAAAACAAGTTCTTAGGGTGTTATAATTTAATCAGGATGTTATGAAATGTGCACATTAAAAATAATATTTCAAGAAAAATTTTACTCCCCTTAATATAACACAACTGTATATGCTCTCAATGTTATGACTCTTTGGTTAAATGTATAAAAAGTACCTCTTGCAAGCCTGCACTTTCTATTTTGCAGCCCTTGGGGCAACACAAATAGGCTAGATTTTACTTGCATGCAGGTTATTTATACAGGACGTTTCATTTCTTCCATATACGAGGCATGTCCACAAAGTAACGATAATCGATTTATATATTTTTTAAGAGACAATTTATTCAAAATACAATTACCGGATTTTGTTGGTATATATGTAAGCTATTTTTCCGCATAGTTGTCATTCCGTTCTATGCAGGTTTTGACCCGCGTCACAAGCTTTTTCATGACCTCCGCAAAGAATTCTCCCGCCATCCCCTTTTTCCAGTTCAGGGCCTCTTTCTCGCCTCCTCGTCAGTTGAAAATTTTTTCCTACTATCGCGAGTCTTCAGGGAGGTGAAAAGATGAAAGTCTGAAGGCCCCAAGTCAGGAGAATATGCGGGGAGGTTTAAAATGTCCCATTCAAATGCCCCAAAATTTTCAGTTGGTGTTTTCCCTGCCGCAATAAGACACCGCGCGCACATAAACTATTTAAGGAAATTCAAAGTTCGCATTTTAATCATTGGCTTTCACATACAGTACTTATTAAGACTTACGGCAGAGTGCTGTATAAGGCATCATATCTGCAATAAGTATTTTGGATTATGCTTTGGAATGATGAATTAAATTCGCATAAAAGCCTACGCCAATCAATAATAAAAACAGTCCTAAAAATTAAAATTGCAACAGGAAACATCACTTGTGTTGAAATAAGGTATATGGCAGGCCAAATTACGCATATCGATTGTCTGAGCACCAAGTGGAGCAATATGGTCACCCGCTGCTGCGCCCCCCTGCGGCCAAATTGGGTGTGACTGGGAGGAAGCACGTACCCTTGATTATTAACACAGCCGTCATAGCCACCCAAAAGGCCCCGTTAAATGGGGGGAAAGAGGGACAATTTTTCTCCCTCATAAATCCCCTCGCTTTTCTTTATCTCCAACCTATCCACTTGCACGGGGTTTTCATCAACCGCTTCTTAAAACTTCCCATGCACTCGTTTGGAGAAAACACGGACAGCGCAGCGCCACCTGCAGGAAGCCATCATGGCCGAACACCAACATCGTTTGTTTTACTCCTCGTTTTTACTCATTTGTGCGATGTCATGCATCTTTCACAAACTTGTGGTAAAAAAAATGTATAAAGAATACATATAAGACGAAAGAGCAGGCAGGACATGTATAATATATAGTTTATGCGTATACAGTGGGTACGAAAATGGCGAAAAGCATTTGCCAGCCGCCTCTGCAGACTAAAATGGCATCGACCAAATCGATGAGCACCATGTGTTACTTTCCCTGGGCATACTTGAATCAGCACACGCACTATATTTCTCCTATGATAAGCCTTAGGGTACTTGGGTATATTATATGAAACGGACACGAAACCTGAATCCGAAGCATTAGAATTGCGCGAATCCAGCAGACTGTCACAGAATCCTCAACATAATGATTATTAATTTTGAAATTTACAGCATGACAAATTACTACTCGACACTTATTGAAAAATCCTATGCTACCATATATCCTAAACCAGATTTTAATTTGGGTAATTAGATATTTTATGCCTTATAGAATCAAAATGGTTTCGTATAAGATGTATATCTATAATAATAAGTATATACCCTAATACTTTGTGCACTGTTGACAACAATACAGTAATTATGTATAGTGAAAGACTGAATTATACATGACATGTCTTCATAATAACGCAAATTACGACATCATCCTCGACGTTGGAGCATCCGTTCAAGGTCACAAGGGTTTAAACTTGACCAGTTTTGCAATAGTTTAAATTTTGAAAATGTAAATCACAGTATTCTGAACACATCGCTGAAATTGGTGAGTCTATCAAATAACAATCTTATATATTTTTGGAGCTGCCTCTTTGGCATTGACCTCGTCACCTAATAGTGATGTACGAGTATAGTATATTGCATGTTCTTGGGTTATGTACTAGACTAGTAAGTACTGGTTATTCCAGAAGAGCAGCAAAATTAAGATTCACACAATATTTCAAATTCATTAACTCGACTAAATCCGCATGCATTGAAATGTAAATTCGACATTAAAACGTGCGAGATGGCTGAATATTCATGCACACAATAAAATGTCGACGGAAATTTGGCATAGATGCAAAACACATTTCATCAAATGCAGGAAGTCGACAAAACTCCTACAAACAAGTAGGCCTACAGCAAGTTAACAGGGAAACAAAGATTAACTCGATCTGCAAACACTGTACTATGCATAAGAAATATTCGTGTTTAAAAAGCCTGATTTATCTCGCTTAAAGTCAGAGAAACACATTCATCGAACAATGTCGTAGGCAACCCATTGATTACATCTCAATTGGGTGGAGGGGGAAATGAGGATTGGCATACATACATGTATGTGTACTTTTAACCCTCACCACGCACTGTCGAGTGCGTGCAGAAAATTGAAGGCCATCATGAAGCCTTTTGAGTACAAGAAGTTGCATCGCATCGCCAACAAAGTGAAAATAGGAAAAAAACACGCGGCGACCTTCACAAGATAGAAGGCGGATGAAGGGGTGGGGGGGGACCCCAATGGAGCGCATGCGCACTTCAAATATCGCGCACTGACTTTGGTCAAAAACGCCGAATCAACGAAACGCGGAAACGACAGCTGCGCCACTTGCATCTTTTTTCTGGACTAAATGCCAATTTGGTCATGTGTTGTTTCACTATCTGCTGGCCTCACTTCAATCTCTCTCTTTCTCCTGATAGGACAACACTTTTCCTTTTCAATGTTGCGCCAATAAATCTTATTCTGCTTAGAATGCATCTATACTTCTTCTCCTTTCCATCAAAAACAAACAACGGAAACCAGCTCTGCTGATAAGTAATCCAGCAACATTGCCATTTCAAACTAAGAAAATTAGCGCCAAAAAATTAAAACACAATAAGCCCTGCATGGAAATTAATACTCGTATTGAAGGGGTTAAATGTAACTTAATGCACGAAATCATTCTTCCAATATCCGATAGATTTATTACATGCATAATATTGGAGGGAAGGGGGTGACCAAGCAGACAAGGCCTAATTATTAATGCAGGTGCTATGTTTATTTTTTAAGTGCCAAAAGGTTTAAAACTATACTGTATATCTGTTGTAATAATTAAACCTCCTGGTCGTCGTCAAACACATGTACTTAACTCCGATTAAAGTGCAACATCATGCAACTATAATTTGTAGCAAAGAACTATATATACACAGGGTGTCTGAAGATGAAGTTTATTATAGGCTATTATTATTACAAAAATTTCTAATATTTGGCGGAAAGTACTGTATGCTTCCAGAAAGTTGAAACAGCGAGTCCGATTGAGATATGAAATTCCATGCCATAAAAATTCAAATTGTGAAACCTTTTCCTTGTTATTTGAATCGATGAATTGAGTTTCCTGGCAGTATACTTTCTGAAAAATGATGACTGCAGTTGTTGAAAAACACAATAACAATTATCTCCAATACAATATACCCAGCGCGATAATCAATCAACACCTGTTGCATCAAACAGGTTAACAGAGTGAAAAAGTCATGTATATACTTTGACAATGTTATTATATACTGGCCAGTCACACGTGTAAATGCTATTGATGGAATTAGCTTGATATATGAAGAACTTTGTCATGTTGTATGCTTTAGTCCCAACATGGGGCAACATGTCACATTTCAGACACGTTGTTTTTTTATACAAAAAACAATATGACATAAGAATTAAGCTAACAGAACCTGTCGATAAGTTGAGATAACATGCAAGTTTTTCAGCGAATCCTTAAATTGAGAATGTGTACAATGATGGGCATGCAATGTCTGACTTTAACCTCCTGAGGTTTAGTGTGTGCTGGAGCTCAATCGAGTGAAATTGTTGCTTTTGTTTTTGCAAATGAATACTTTTTAGTGAAAGTGTGCATTTCATAAGGTCTAATTTTTTCGGTCCAACCTAGGGCTGCCATTGATATTGATCACGTTAAATGTCAAATTTTAAGCCACATCTTTGCCGTAAAAGAGGTGAGTGAAGTAGGCTTACATGTATCTGTAGGCTTCCAATCTGAACTTCATTTCTATATTTTATCTGGATATTATTTGTATATTGTGCATATATATCATATACTTTTGTTGCCACATTGTATCTACAGTATATAGGCCTACAGCTGTATATCCATACGATTGATCACGTGAAATGTCAAACGTTGAATGGATATCACAACGTGTACGAGATGTATCGATCCCTTTTCACCAATACAGGAAGAGAAAATATCGATCTTTTCACGCACATGTTGGATATTTCTATACCTAAAACAATTTCACATTATTATTATTTTACCACAAATTCTTGCGAAGTCTATACGTATATGATGGCATTCAAGACAATACTTTTTTAATGTAATGCAATGAGGCCTATAGCTATGCTGCATATATACTTATATAAAGCATAACTAAGGCCTATATATCGAAATATATTGCAAATGTAAAACGGAACTTCGATCCACGGGGAACTTGCCAAACTTCGTGCACCACACACAATAATATCAAGTTACATAAATTGTGTTGCATTACATTTCCTTGTGGATCTTGCAAATCTTTAGGGTTACATTTGCCCTCAGTATTTCCGGAAGATAATTACAATTTTTGCTGTTGCTGCCCCTCCCATGAAAATAAATATACATTAAATTACAATTCCATTCTATTGTCCATGCACTTAACTGTTATGTTGCCTGCTAATCTAAAACCGGAAGTACGAACGCGGGACGCATTTATCGTGTTTTAATAGCCTCACAAATGAAACTTTCCACATGAATTAAAATGCACCACAAAATGAAATTGCAAACTCTGAAGGCGTTGAACAAGCTGTTCCAACTTGCGGATTTGCCCCAGTGAAAAAGCGCGCCAATCAATTCCCGGTATCACTTTAATTATTTACAGAATGCTCAGAATAAAAATGTGATCGGTTTTGGTTAGGGTTAAGTGTTTTCCAGTAACTTTTAATACTCAGAATATGAGAAACCTGTTGTTCCATGCGCACTCTCTTCTCAAATTCACAATGACGCTCATAATAGACTCTAGATAGACTCTTTGTCGTGAGAGAGCGCCATTCTAAAAGAGGGCGTGGTCTACTTTCACGGGGATAATTCAGTTTGGAGGTCCGTTTATATGATAACGGATTTTTCATTAGGTTAGAAATTGCAACATCAAAAAATTATGCAATTTTATGGGCAGCTAACCTTGAGCTACAGCATTAAACTTATCACGCAATTACCAATTTTAAAGATGAACTGTCACATTTTGAAGGGCATTTAACACCTTCAAAAAAATTGTTCACGTATGGGCATTAAAAGTCTAATTTTGGGTTCCTCTTTTTTCTTGTCATTTTTGCTGCAGTTAATCCGGATTACGACCATCCTTTCCTCCCCTTCAAACAACGGCTGTTGTTTGCACCCAATCCCAACATATAAAAGAGCTACCACCAAAGATTATGCGTCAAGATTGGTTGTTGAAAGGGGCAAGAGCACGTTTGGGACTTGTTCAGGAAAATAAAAACACAAATAGCTCAAACATGCAATGTTTGTAACTCCGTGAAGAATTTTACATCACTATTTTGGAACATGGAAATGTATATCTGAGCGCTGTTTAAATTTCAGGGTACCTTCAAAATATGTGATCAATAATCGACTTGTCCTTTGTTAGTTTAACCATGACGACAACTATACAGACGTGTCTAACAGCAACAGGTCAATATGTCCTACATATTTCAAAGATTCAGGATAAGCGATCCAATCAACGATGGCGATGATCCATATTTGCTCACGCCCCTTAGGCACACATGTGAACTTTCCAATTAATTTCAATACTGCGATGCCAACGACAAATTCCCCGCCCCTCTCGTTATTACTGCAGACAACCCGGTATCATCACGTATATAGTGCACAGTATTTACCAACACCAGCGTGCATTGACGTCACGTCAGCAAAAGGCGCCTGCGCAGTAGAGTTCGTATCGATCAGTGAGCCGCCATTCATTCAGAAGCCAAAGTGCAGGCTGCAGCTTGGTGTGACGTCACGCGTACACCACACTATCGGGTCGGGTTCAAGGAATGTGGGGTGTGTTCCGAGTCAAAGCGGATGAATAAACGACACACACGTTGGTCACGTGATGCATTTCAACTGCTAAAATGCAGCTCCATAACCAACCAAGCAGCACATTTCCAACTGCGGCTATTTGCCAT
>WWPM01024391.1:0-11507 GCA_023279145.1 Glomeris maerens | reverse complement strand
ATAAACAGAGCTTGTAATTTCCAATGTGGACGAGGATGCTGCGGAGAATGTGGACTTCATACTAGTTGAAGCAATAAATGTCAAGCCAGAGCTCATACTACTGCAGAAAAAACAAAGATTGCGCCAAAACCTAAATCAACAACTAGTACTGAATCAGCTGAGGTATGGGCAAGCTGAACTGAAAGTGCAGTAAGCAAGAATGCTAATAAAAAGTTTGCGCCAATTATATTTAAAGAGGACATCGGACAGGTTTGAATGCTAACTGTTTGGCATAGTTGTGCCTTTTTCAAATTTTGAAAACCATATTGACGTAATTTAGGATGGACTTAGGAGATGACATTCACGTTGAAATCCAGCAATGGGACAAACTACAGATGCTGGCCAAAACACCGTCCATGTTTTCCAAGAACTCGGCTATGGTACTGTGGGTCCCACATACCTTAAAACAAAGATCAGTAACTGGAAAGGCATGCAATGCCAACAGAGGAACGGCAACTGAATTGGCAAAGCAAACATTGACACCTGTCAAAGTGGGGGCAATAACAAGTAAGTTTAATATAAATTTAAGTCGTAAAGCAAATCACTCAGCTGATAAGTTGTGCAATTTTGGATTTGGATTTGGCAAGTGCCGCACACTGCGAGGCATATTCTCTAACCTATATATGTCAAATTTTCTCTTTAGATTCCCTCATTTGGGATATTTTAGTAAAAAAAAATAAAGTAAATGGAATGACAGATTTTTTTATTTTCAAATGTATTTGTTGTTGTTTGGATTTCAGATGAGGAAGGAACGTTCAACTCCGCCAATATGAAATTGTACACTACATACACTATACGGCCAAAGGTATCTGACCACCCCGATTAATTATGAGATAGGTTTGTTACTTCACCACTCATTCCTCCAATCGGATATAAAGAAAGCAAACATGGCAAAATTCATTTAAGGTTTGTAATAAAACGAGTCTTTCAAAAGAGCTAAATGAATTTCAGTGTGGAACTATCATAGGATTCCACCTTTGCAGCAAAACTGCAAGGCAAATTTCAACCATACAGGAAGTTCCTCGTTCAATTGTTAATAATGTCGACGTAAAATGGAAACATTATGGTTCAACATTGTCCAGAAACGATCTGGTCGGCCACCTAAACTAACAGACAGCAACAGACGACAGCTGAAGAGAATTGTGAGGAAAGATCGAAAGTCTTCTCCTACAGAAATTAGAATATAATTCAAAATATGTTTCTGTAACCATGGTGAGCTCTTGAACTGTTCGTAGAGAGCTGAAAATGATGGGTTTCAATGGCTGTGCAGCAGCACACAAGCCTAACGTCAGCAAGATCAATCAATGCCAAGCACCGGTTGGAGTGGTCGAAAGCTCACGGAAACTGGACTCTGGACCTATAGAAACATATTCTTTGGAGTGACGAATCACGGTACACCATCTGGTGGTCAGATGGACAAATTTGAGTCTGGCGAATGCCAGGAAAACGCTTCTTGCCGGAATGCATTACGCCAACTGTGAAGTTTGGTGGAGGAGGTGTTAAGGTTATTCGTGATTAGGGCTAGGTCCCTTATTTCAAGTGAATGTAAATCCGAATATTGCAAAGTATGAGCTCCTGAGCTGGCCAAGGTACACATAGGAGAATGGCAACAAATTCCAGCAACAAAGAATCAGCAACCGACAGAAAGCCATCCCAGAAGAGTACTGGCTGTTATTGCAGCAATAGGTGGACCAACGAACTACTAGAAATGAACTAATACTAAACATCCACACTTGTATTCAACGGTACACATGTTTGAGTACATAGCTAAAATAGCATTTTCTCTCACATATTGTTGTCAGTTAAAATAAGTCTTGTCGGATTTACTTTCTCATCAGTCGCATTAGGTCTGATCCCATTAGCTGTTATTAACGCAATACGGCCGTGTCTTATCATATTTTCATCCGGCCTGCCAGGTTTGTCCTTCACACATAACTTTCCACGAGATTAGTAACCTCTACGTAACCTCACATGTATTTACGACAGACCCTCTTCCTTCCATATCAACATGTCGAACCATTTGCATTTGTCTTATTGTATTTACTTTAACCACTGCATACCCAATAACAAACCCCGCAGTAAAAGAATATGACAACCTTCTTATTATATCACCATCCCTTCTGTTAATTACCTTTAACGTACAACGTCATCTTTTTAATTCATTTGTCTTTGGAATTCACCTTGATCCCCCATTATTTTTTTTAATTTTCGGACGGGGGCTACCAGCCAGAGCGGATTCAAGCAAGTACTTATGTATTATTATCATGTTATACTACAACAGCCTCGTTACTTTTACTGTTAGCTTTCATCTCAATAATAAATGATGTGCTTCAAACAAACGTACGTTAAACCTTTAATTGCCTACTCCTCCGTAGTTCGTATGTCCCTAATAGCCTCCAGGCTGTTAACTTTCTCTTCCTTAGCTTGACCCAGCGCTATTACTGTAATACTAGGGCATGCCCTTTGTTCGTGTGCCTTATTTGCTTTAGCTAGCTTTAATTACGACGCTGTATTTTCCCGCAGCCTATTACTGATTAAATAGAGGTCCTTTTATATATTTTCCCTGCCTGTCACTGTGGTGATTTACGGTTTCCCGCTTTCAATACAGCTGCCCCTCCCTTCCGTAAATACTATCTCAGGAATTCTTACTCTGGCCTCAATCGTATTCCGGCACATCAATACGTTTCCTTATTTACTCCGAGCAACTTTTTCGACTGGAGTATACCCCTAGTCCCTGTATTCCGTTTCTCAACACAAGTTGCCCCGAAATGTTTTGTCGCCAGCAATTTCTATTGAAACGGATAATTTCCTGTTACTTTCTCTTTGTCTATTTTCCATCTTAATGTTATTTCCTGAATTATCCGTTTTTATACGACCAGTTTAAATAATTTGTACAAAACATTGAAACGCCACAAAAACCTTTTTTATTCCAAGAATATTTCGAGCAATCTTAACCGCAATTATTTCGTTTGTCCAATTTTTATTCAGCCTAAAGGAAACCATTGTTTTGAAGAAATACAGATGTCTCATTTCAATGGAAACTGTAACTTAAATAAAGTAACAATGTATGGAATTGTTTATGTCACCTCTTTTCCTTTTCTATTTGTACAAGTGTTATTACGCACATAGATCTCCGACGTCCAAGGAATCTTATCAAATAAGAGGCATGACATTTTTTTAGTTCAATAACAACATGGCATTGCAAATTCAACATTATACCCTCCGTAAAGAAATAATGTATATACATATGTATATACAGGTTAGGCAATGTTCCAGCGTTCAACGCTACTCAGGTTAGGTTTAGCGCTATTCAGGTTAGGTTTCGAACCGTTCAGGTTAGATGTAACGCTATTCAAGTTAGGTGTAACACTACTCAGGCTAGGTTTAATACTACTCAGGTTAGCTCATGAGCGCTGTTCAGGTTGGGTATAGCACTGTTCAGGTTAGGTATAACACGGTTCAGGTTAGGTCATTAGCGCCGTTCAGATTAGGCTTAACGCTGTTCAGGTTAGGTTTAGCTGTGCAAGCAAATTTTGTTAGCGCTTAACCGTTCAGATTCGGTTTAACAGTATTCACGTTAAGTCCAGCACTGTTCAGGTTAGGTTTAATACTAATCAGTTTTTGTCATTAGCACGGTTCAGTTTAGGTTATTAACACTATTCACGTTAGGTTTAACACTGTTTAGCTTAGGTTAAGCACTGTTCAGGTTAGGCCTAATCGTAATTAGTTTTGGTCATTAGCGCCCTTCAGTTTAGGTTTACCACTATCCAGGTTAGGTGTAACACTGTTCAGTTTAGGTTTATTACTGTTCAGGTTAGGTTTCGCGCTATTCAGGTTAGGTTTCGAACCGTTCAGGTTGGGTTTTATACCCGTCAGTTTAGGTCATTAGCACTATTCAGGTTAGGTTTAGCACCGTTTAGGCTAGGTCATTAGCACTATTCAGGTCGGGTATAGCACTATTCAGGCTAGGTTTAGCGCTATTCAGGTTAGGTTTCGAACCGTTCATGTTAGGGCATTAACACTGTTCAGATTAGGCTTAACGCTGTTCAGGTTAGGTTTAGCTGTGCAAGCAAATTTTTTTAGCGCTTAACCGTTCAGATTCGGTTTAACAGTATTCACGTTAAGTCTAGCACTGTTCAGGTTAGGTTTAATACTAATCAGTTTAGGTCATTAGCACTATTCAGTTTAGGTCATTAGCGCTGCTCAGGTTAGGCCTAACCCTAATCAGTTTTGGTCATTAGCGCTCTTCAGTTCACGTTTAGCACTGTTTAGTCTAGGTCATTAGCACTATTCAGTGTAGGTCATTAGCGCTGCTCAGGTTAGGCCTAACCCTCAGCGGTTTTGGTCACTAGCACTGTTCAGGTCAGATTTAACAGTATTCACTTCAGGTTCAGAACTGTGTAGGTTAGGTTTCGCGCTATTCAAGGTTAGGTTTAGCGCTGTTCAGGTTGGGTTTAGCTGTTCATATCAGGTTTAGTACGATTTGGGTTAGGTTTGAAACCGTCAAGGCTTTGGTTTAAAACTATCGAAGTTAGGTTTTAAACTGTTTGGGTTACGTTTAACCGTTAACGGTAGGTTCCAGCGCCGAGGTTAGTTGAAGTTCGCGGCCGAAGTTTCGGTTTTTTGGGGGTTTCGGTTTACGTACGTTGTTGTTGGTTGGGGCGGGGGGTTGGTCAGTAGCAACATAGGTGGGACGGTTACGTTCCGAGAGCGCGTGCGAGCCGACCGGTTAGAAATGTTCTCGGCGACACGCCGAAGGGAGCCGGCCCCTGTTGGGAGTTAAGGGGAAGGGGGCTCGAAAAGGGGGTCGGGGTTTCAACGGGAACCCCGAAAACGGGCACATCAAAAATCCGCGCCGATGTCTAGGCGGGCGCGCTGACCGGGAGGCGCGGGTCTGTGGTCGTCGGCGCGCGCCTCCAGGCGGGAACCGAGCCGGGCGAGGGGACCCTCGGCCGCCAGTCGGACTCGGGCCTCCGACCGCGCCGCGTATAGGCCGGCCGAGGGGGAGGCCGAATCCAGTTCCAGCGCCACGGCGTCCGCCACCAAGTCCGCCCTCTGCTGCGGGTCGGGCGCGCGGCGAAGGTGAGCGACGACGAGGCACGCGAAGTCGGCGTGGCGCCGCAGGTCCGCGGCGACGAGACCGTTGGCCCGGCGGAAGGCCAACGGGAGGCGGCCACTCCCCCCCGCGCTTCCCGCGCCGAAGATGGAGAGGGCGGCCGCGAGCGCAACCAGCCTGTCGCCGAATCTCCCACCGCCGCCGATCTTTTCCTGCGCCCACCGCGCCTTGCGGGCGGCGCGCCGTGAGGCATCCGCGTACAGGTGCTCCGTCTCCTCAGCCGTCCAGAGATGCGCCTGGGCCGTCTTGTAGGTGGCCCACATGGCCGGGTGGCGGACGGGGAACAGAACGAAGCGGCCAGGGTTGTCGCCGAGGAGGGGCTCGCAGGCGGGTTCGGACGCAGTCCCCGCGCCGGATCCGTCCTGGGCGAAAAACCAAGAGTGAAAACCGGAAATACGAAAACCTGTAACGCGGCAACCGCGCGCGGAACGGAACGCGGCGCGGGACTCGGGCGGTTGCGCACAAGGGGAGCAGGCGGCAGAGGTTGCGGTCGGTGGGTCAGCCCACTGCGGCTCGCTTACGGCCCCCGATCCGTTTAACCTGCAAACGCGCGAAGCTCCGAACTCGGCGCGCGCGCGGAACATGTGCTGGCCCATTGAAGACGAAAATCGCCCTGCCCTCGGCAAGCGGAGGGGGGTAAGAGCGACCGCCGGCGCCAATTGCCCGGAGGCCACTGGAACGCGCGCGTCTGCAAACGGGAGGAACGCATGGAATCCGGGCGCATGCAGAGGCGCTAAAGACCGGGGAATGCGTAGCCTGTATCTGTCGGCGTAGCCGCAGCTGATCGTGATATGGGCGCTGCGCGCGAAGATATCCGCCGCGAACTTTTCGCGGAATCGCGGCAAAAACATTTAAACACCCGCCGTCCGACACTGGATGCCGCGGTTGCACATCGGTCGAGCGAGTTCCGCGCAAACCCCCGTCGCGCGCTGAATTCCACCCCCCCCCCTTGGCGTCATCCGGCTGCAGCAAACTGCCGCGGATCGAGGTGAACGAAGTAGCCGGTGCAACGCGGTGCGTTTTCTGGCACCCAATGCGATCGCAGGTCCTGTTTTGCGAACACGTTTTAACGCTAGGCGCAACGCCTGCACCGCTGCGAACAAAGACACAGCAGTTTAAGGGAAACGTGAGGACGGAACTGTTTATTCGAACGCGAAGCCGTACTGAACGGACGAGGCGAAAACGTTCACCGGGGGGTTAACGTCCTTGTTAAAAGGACCGGAACGGACGAGTCGAAAACGTTCACCGGGGGTTAACGTCCCTGTAAAAAGGACCGGAACGGGTTTGTTACAAACTGTCAACGGGTTAACGGGCGTGTTAAAAACGGACCGGAACGGACGAGTCGAAAACGTTCACCGGGGGGTTAACGTCCTTGTAAAAAGGACTGGAACGGGTTAGTTAAAAACTGCAAACGGGTTAATGTCCTTGTAAAAAGGACCGGAACGGGTTAGTTAAAAAATGCAAACGGGTTAACGGCCGTGTTAAAAACCGTAAACGGGTTAGAAAACTGGAAAAGGGGTTAAGGCCCGCGTCAAAAGCGGGACGATCGGGCGACCGCGAACGTTGGATCCGGCGCCGGTAGATGGCTGGTCCGCCGCGGAGGGTGGGCTCGGCAACGCGGGCGTTGGGGTCCGGTTTTCGGTCCAGGCCCGGCAGTCGCGTTCCAGGTTAGCGATTCCAGATGCGGCGAGGTTTTCCGGGGCTCTTGGTTTGCGGCCCAGGGTTATCGATTCCAGAGAAGGTTCCGAAAATCCGGCGGCATTCAATTCTTCCGGTAACGTTCGGCGAATGCGGTCAGGCGTAGCGATCCGGGGCGGGTCCGGCCGCGCGCGCCCCCCTCACGTTTCCGTTCCCGGCTGGGTTCGGGGATTCCCGGTCGGCAGCCTCTTGCGACGCTGGCAGTACAGATCGCGAAGTCGAGGTCAGCGAACGAGGTCGGGCGAAGTTATTTCGGGGCGGGAAATCGGGGCGAGGTCGGGCACGCACAGGTGAGCTTCGGGCGAGGTCCGGTGTTTGCGGGTGGCAGGCGCAGGCTGCACCCGGCGCTAACGGGGGACTCGGGCCGAGGCCCCCCGGAACAGTCGGACGGCGAGGTCGAGGTCGTCGGCGCGGCGCCCGTCCAGCAGACCGCGCAGCACGGCGACCCTTGGCGCGAGCAACTCACGTTCCGCGTCGACCAGGCCCTGGCGGTCGCGCGGGTCCGCGCGACGGACGACCGCCGCAATGGCACCGTAGTGCGCGACGATGCGGCGGCGAAGGCGAGACCAGTGCGGGCCGCGCGGAAGCGGCGCGTCGCCGAACATGTGGCACAGGTGAACGGAGAGGCGCCGGAGGGGCGCGCACAGGGGCCGGACGCTGGCGCACCACCCCGCGCTCAGAACGCGCTCGACGTCGTCGTGCGCGGACCGGACGTGGCGCAGGAGGGCCGTGCGGAGGCGGGGCGGAGACGAAGGCGTCGCGGCGCTCCGGTCCCCGAGGAGGACGCCAACGTCGAGGCAGGCCGCGTCGACCAGCCTGCTGTGCCAAGCGCCTTGCTCCGCCAGCCAGAAGGCGAGCTCCAGGTAGAGCCCGGGGCGACGGACCGCGGCGACCCATCCAGCGTCGAAGTCCAGACCCTTGGAACGGGCAGCGGGCGGAGGACCCGCGCGAACACCTCCAGGCGGTCCGCCTCCGGGTCGACGTCGGCGGCCCCCGAGCGCAGCGCCAGGGGCCTGGCGAAACGGAAGAAGCGTCGCGCAGAGTCGCGGACCGTCGGGGCCCCGTCGTCGCCGCACCTGGAAAAAAGGGGGTGATCAGCCGCAACAGCGCGGGAAACTCCAACACCGGCGACCTACCGCTGGGCCCCCTGCAGCCTCCTCCGGACGGCCTCGCAGTACAGGTCGGCGCGGGCGGGAAGCGACGTCAGCAGGAGCCTCAGCCCCCGGGCGGCGAGGGCCCCGCCGGGCGAGTCGGACCAGGCCGAGACGGAACGCAGCGCGCGCCGAACGTTCTCGGGCCTGGCCAGGGCCGGACGCAGCCAGCTACGCTGGACACTCAGCACTGCCAGCTCGCCGTTCCTGACGATGACGCCGCGTATGGCGAGCAGGATCTGCTCGGGACGCGCTCGCGCGCGCGCCATCAGACGGAGGGTACGGCGAAACGAGGGTGGGGGGGCGGGCGGCACTCACCGGGTTGAAGAAGCGGCGGCGCCGACGCAGGCCGACGACGGCGAGGCACGCGCGCAGTACCAGCAGCTAAGGCCCCCAGAAAAGGGCGGCGGGATCGTGGGCGAGCCGTACCAGCTCGCCTCCGAGGGTTCGGTCTCCGGCGACGACCGCGGCCGCCAAGATGCCGACCCCCCGTCACCCGTTGACGCGGTCGCGGTCCAACGCCTCCTCGTCGAAGTAGCGGGAGACTGCCAGCAGGGCCGCCTGGCGCGGAACCCCAGGAACCCTGATCCGCGGTCCGCTCCACCACCAACTCGGCGTCCTCCGGCCTACGCAGAAGCGGAAACAGCGGTCACGCCGCGCACACGTTAACTGCACGATGACGTACGCACCGCACGTCGGCGAAAACCTCGGCGATGAGGGTCCGCAGGAACCACCCGCGGAAGCGGACGCCCATGCACGCCGTCGCGAGGGGTAGGGCCACGAGCCAGCGCCGCCAGCGCCGCCCGTTCAGTGCGACCGCGAACCCTACGGCCACCTCCTCGTCGTCCTCGTTGTTCGGCACGACCTGCGCGGGCGAAGCAAAACAACAAGCGAAACTGTTAACGCGCCGGCGAAGAACCGAAACCGCGGGAATCGCCCCACCCCTACCCGGCTACCCTTCCCCCCCGCCGGCGCGAGCGGGGTTCTCGAGAAAGGAACCCGGTGGAAACAATCACCCGGCGCGAACGCCGACGCGGCACGGGATGCCCCCGTTGAAATCGCGTCGCGCACCGGGGGCGACCCACCCGCTCGAGGAAACGCTCCGCCGGGGCAACGAACAACCCCGGTCGAATTTGCGCGCGCGCGCGCGCGCGTCACGGTATTCGCACTCGCGCGCATTGCAGGCTCAACCGGACCGCCGAGCCCCAGCGATGAACTGGACGTCAACTTCGGTAAACATGTTTAATTTTCCCGAACGACGGACGGGGGGTTAATTTCCAGAACGCGAAGGCAGCGAGCGACTAGATGGAACGAGTTTAATCTTAACTAACGTCGTCGGCCCAAACCGCGCCGGTGGCGGCAGCCAGGCGCCCGAGCACGGGCAGGCGCAGCACGCTCCTCTCCACGGCGGGGCCGGCGCACCTGAGCTCCCCGGCGTACAGCAGGCCGTTGGCGACCCTCGTCAGCTCGCTTAAGAGGAGGAAAAAGGACGCCGCGGTTAAAGAGGAGAGGGACGGGGGAGCGCGAGCGGGAACTCACCCGTTGCACCGGTAGCCGAGGCCGAGGGTCGCCGCGACGGGGAGGAAAGCGTCCAGTTTGGAAAAATCCGGCAGATACATCCCGCCTGACGCGCGCACCATTCGTGACCATCCTGACGAATCCCCGGATCATTTAATTACGAATCCCGGATATAAAACAACCCGTGAAAATTAATCAATCGTGTAGCCGAATGTGTCGTTCCTGCTTCGAATATTTCCAGTGTTGTTTGGAAGATTCCTTGGGGGAAAATTGTAAACACGAGTCCAATGCGGAGTGTTAATTTTGTTGCCCGAACGAAATTCGGGACGCAATGAGATTCGGTCCTCCTGTTCGTCTGCGGACCGCGAGATTTGAATCGAGGCATGAGTATTTTAATGTCTGCAGAACAATGGCAACCCGACGTCAGCCCCCACCAGAGTTATCTCAGATTCAACGGTACTGATATGTGCTGCGAAACCGATAATTCTTAACGAGGAAGAACTTTGTGTTCTGCCTGATGCTGTGCGAAACGGTGTCTTTTCGGTCGCGAAATCAGCGACACCTTCGCACCCGTGGGCATTTATAAATTTTTGATCTGTCGACGGTATCCGTTATTTGCCCGTGTCTACGTGTCTTCCGGAATTGCTATCGTAGCCTGCAGTCAACCGGTGCGGTGGAAAAGAAATTTCCGGACGCGTCCAGCCTGACGTATTATCTGCCCCGGAGCGCGTACTAATAATTTATACATTTCGTAGTTGCAGCTCGTAGTTTCAATTTACCCGATCATTTTTTTTTCGCACACGCCGAACGCCATGTTTCTACGGAGCGATGCAAACTGGAGTGTATCGGAAACAAGCAGGCCTGTTTATATTTTAGGGTGTTAAATTTCAACTGCGCGATACGCAGCAGGCAATCGCGCGCACCGCGGCAAACATTTTAGCGTTAACTGGAGTGTGCTACCTGAATCTGTATCCGTACCCGGAATTAGCACCGCGAGGGAAAATTTATATAAAAGGTTGCCGAAAAAGTCTACACCGTATTTATAATATCGCAGAGTGAAAGTCGACGCAACCTTCGCGAGGCACCTGCCGAAGATTGGGCTGACACGGAATTCGACGGTGCACCGGAGATGCGCAAGTTACGAATTAATCTTTCTGCACGTACCGCGATGCACCGTGTCCCGACCCCGCGCGCGAAACACTCGGTCCGTGCAGCCGTGCCGCTCTGCAGCGGCGAACGGTGCCGCGCCTGCCCGTGGCCTGCCATCGTACCTGCAACTGCCGAACAACAAAGGCATGAACCGTTCCAATGTTGGAATCCAAATTTATTGTAATGAGAAATTAATAATTTTTATAGGAAAAAGCGGCCACGAAATTTAGGAAATACCCGATGGAGGGCGCAGTCGGACAATTGTTGAGCTACTCCGCCGTGATACGGCGAGATTTACAATGCAAGCGATGAAATGTGTTTAGAAATTGGGTACATAGCAGCCTACGAAATTAAAAAATGCATTGCTTATCCGAGATTTTTATTAAATTATTTTTATCCGGAAGTTGTCTTCAGAGCGTCAGCAAACAGGTAAAAGAAACTGACCGACGTTGCTCCTGCGCGAGAGACGCCCAAACCGATCTGTACCTTGCAGGTTGAAATCTAATTGCACTCTCAGGGTGGTGGAGGAGGAGGAGGAGGCGGCTGTGTTCCGCGGAGCGGAATTAGTTGTCGCTGCGCGTGCAGTTTTCAATACGAAATACAGGAAACCGTCTTCGACGTTGCGAGCTTTGGAAGTGCCGTTTGGGTCGAAAAGGCGATTTGTTTCTTTCTCCGAACGTTTAAAGCGCAGCGATTGACATGTTCGGTTGTAGCCTTTGTGTTTCTCGTGCCCTGCGGCAAATGAAATGCGCAATTGATATTCTCTCAGACCAGCGAAGAAAAGGGGGAGACCAGAAGAACAAATGGAAAAGAAAGGAGACGCAGGACTGGGCAAT
>WWPM01024390.1:0-18672 GCA_023279145.1 Glomeris maerens | reverse complement strand
TGATGATGAGCGTGAGGGTGCTGATGCTGGTGGTTCGGCGGGGGACCAGACGGAGGACCACCCTGGATGCCCATCTCGTTCGCGGCTGCCAGCGATTGACTCATCTGAGCCATGGACGTTATGGGGTCGAAGTGGCTCAGTCTCTGTCCGTGCACAATGGGTCCCAGAGGCGAGAGACGTCCCTGCACCCCCATTTCCTGACCCCCTAATTTCGGCGGTGACATCCGCGAATACCCACTCATCTTCTGCCCCATCGGCACCGGGCTCTGCGAGAAACTTGGACTGGGTACGCTGGAACGTCCTCCGCTGGCGCTGAACCTGGCCGGCACCCCCGCATCCATGCCGGGGAACCTAGGACCTCCGAGGCCGTCCGCGAGGCCAACAACGTTCTGTTGTTGCTGCTGCGCTCCGGTTGCACGAGGTCCCGGGAACCGTTGCTGACCCATAGCCGCTCCGTCCGGACCGGTGAACCTGTGGCTCATCGCCTCTATCGGGTTGTGCGATACATGTCTCTGTGCCCCGTCGGGTCCACCTGGCATCGTACCACCGGCTGTTGGAGTTGGGAAGCGCTGCAGGGTTTCCAACCCCAGATTCGATCCCTGGGAATTCGGCGTTGGGAACCGAGGCAGTTGATCACCGCTGACGCTAGAAGGGCTCGAGTAGCCCTCGGAAGTCGGGCACTGCAAGCCAGCCGACATCCTTCCTTGTTGTTGCTGTTGCTGCTGCTGCTGCTGATGAGATTGCTGCGACTGCGGTGTGCATGGTTGCTGGGAATTCTGATGGCCTTCGTGACACACAGAGGGCAACATCCCACTGCCATCCACGTTGCCAGGAGCAACCGAACTGCATGGGAAATACACAATTACTTTTATGTACGTTCCACAATGGCGCGCAGAAAATGAAACTGGCACGGGCTACACACCTGTCCGGGGAGAGAATATTGGCCTGTTCCCTGAGGCCGGTGTTTGGCTGCTTCTGGATGGTCAGCTCCTGGCCTTCGAAGGCATTCAGGTACTGGATCTGCTGCGGCGAAGGCACCGGCATCAGGTTCGGTTCCTTCTGGGGCGACAGGGACGGGTTGCTAGTCGGTGGCTGTTGCGACAACGACTGCGAGTTCTGCTGCTGCCGCTGCTGGTTCGACTGAGCGTACGACTGCAAAGTCCTTCCGAACATTCCCTCAGCTGCAGAGTGGCCAACATTGTTGAAAGGAGTAAAAAAAAAAGACAATACAGGGACACATTGACACATAACTGCTCAAAGCTGAGATAGATTAACAAAATACCTGGCTGCGGCTGCGTGTTGGTAACGAGATTGGCACAAGGGGTTTGGCTTCCCTGAGACAGAGGAGAGTACTCCGGACCTGAAGTTTGCAAACCGGAACCGCTTGCGTCCTGTGAGTTCTGCTTCCGAGGTACTCCCGGACTCGACATGGACGTTCCCGGGGCCGGTGTGCCGGGATTACTAGGGTTAAGAGGTCTCGGATTGGGCGAGTTCATCGGGGTACTGTGCATGCTTCCCGGACTGGGATGCGGTAACCGGGGGTTTCCAGGTACGGAGAACGGCCTCGAAGCGTCGGCGGGCGACGATAAGCCCGACGACATTCTTGGGGAGGGTAACGACAACACGGATGACGCAGACGGATTGGGGGACATCGGGGTAGGGCTTGACAACGGCCCCGGAACTACTCCTCCACCTCCTCTCTGAGCTTGATGGTATGGCGG
Source organism: Glomeris maerens (assembly GCA_023279145.1). NCBI lineage: Eukaryota > Metazoa > Arthropoda > Diplopoda > Glomerida > Glomeridae > Glomeris > Glomeris maerens. The sequence goes on along the minus strand of WWPM01024390.1, from coordinate 16,951 downwards.
CGGGGGACCGGCGACGCGCACCCCAGGGCCGGGACCTCCACCTGGTCCGGGTCCCGAGGGCAGTCCGAGTATCTGCTGCGAGTTGCCCTGCTGATGCTGGTGCTGTTTCCGTCTCCTTTCCTCGTAGAACTGCTGCTGCAACTTCTGCCATTCCATCTGCGCCGCCATCGATGCGGGAGTCATGTTCGACTGTTGTTGCATCATCATTCTGGGAGGAACACCATGCTGCATGGCCATGGGGCTTCCGGGTGGGTACGGTCCCGGTCCCCCTCCCGCCTGTTGATGTCCAGGTGACACCATCCCCACAGAGTTCTGGTAATACATGTTGCCCTGCGACGGGTTCATCATCCCCATAGGTGGCCCAGCTTGATTCGCTGGCGACATCATGTTAGCCTGTCCTTGGCCCATCATCATTCCTGACGACTGTTGCACGTGCTGCGGTCCACACATCACCCCCGGCGGCCCGCCTTGCTGCATCATGTTGCCCATACCGAGATGTCCTTGGCCCATCTGGGCAGGCCCCATAGAGCCGCAATCACCCGTCGGAGGTCCTTGGTGCTGATCCGGAAACAGCAACTGATGCATATTCCTGATAATGGCCAACTGTTCCTCCCGATGCTGCCGCTGCTGAGGGGTCAGATTTTCATCGGGCACTTTCACCCCAGCTGCTAGCGACGGTTGTTGGTTCATCCCGACGGACATCATCGGGCTGTTTGGTTGCATGCCTTGTTGAGCCATCATGTTATATTGGTGTTGGTGGTGCTGATGTGGATGCGGATGTTGCGCTGGACCATGACCCATCGCTGCAGGAAAATGCTGCTGGTTCTGGGGCACCGGCCCACTAAGACCGGCGCCACCGCCACCTCCACCTCCCATTCCGTTGTTCATCTGGGTCGGCATGGGACTTCCCAATTGCCCACTCATCGGCATTCCTACATTAGGTCCTAGAGGACTTCCCTGCAATGTATAGTAATTAACACATTTTAATATTGCAACTTTATAGTTGGTTAATATATTACTATTTTAAAGAGCATCGCACCTGTTGCCACGATGCAGGCCCCATGGCTCCCATGTTTCCCATCCCCATTTGTTGCGACATTGGGTTCATCAACCAACTGGGATTCTGATTCATGTTATTGGCCCCAAAATGGTCATTGAGCATAGGACCACCCATCATGCCGCCTTTCATCGGACCCGGACCCGCTGCACGGTTCTGCTTCATTTGCGCCAAACTGTTCAGCCAAGCTGCTGGATTTTGCCGCGTAAATTGCTGGATCTTCAGAGGATGTTTCTGCGGGTGATTTTTTTCCCATTTAGCCCAAGTCGAAAACATCCTAGATGTACAGCCGTGCGTGCACATACCTCGAGAAACCTCTTCGTTCCGGGCTGTGAGCAATGGTACGCGATTATTGTCTGGTACTGACCCTGAAGAACGGCCTCGGCGGCCCTATTTGCCATCTGAGTTGAAAACACGAAAATTTGGCTCTGCTGCTGCATGTACTGAGCTTCCATCGTCGATGGTTGCTTCTGGATCATATTGCTTGGCAAGTGCTGGATCGGAGTGCAAGGCGCACCAACGGGTCCCATGGCACCTGGGAAACACATTGAGGGCACCATGGGCTTTTCATCAGGCAACTGGGATCCTACTGAACATTAGAGTTCGGAAATTATTTCTCCGCAACCCAAAAAGCATCATCATAACATATTTCAGTGATACAAACCTTTGTTTGGATCTGCCAGAGGCGTGAGTACTTCTTCTTTTATTATTGCCTTTTTTCCACAATCGTCCTGTTGGTCTTCCGTTAGCGAAGAGTTCACTGCAAAATATTTTCAAACAAATTTTGCTAAATCCGAAAAACGCCAGAAAGATAAATTCAGGGTTTGTACAAGTTCGTTCTTTCCCGTGATCAAAACAATATCCTGCACAATCAACTGTAATTTCAATTCAATTAGAGCTGAATAAATACACATAATCATTTTTCCAATATTGATTTTAGTTATATTTGACTATTTGTATGAAGTCGTACGAAACAAACGATCACTGAAACGTGGTCTTTGATCTGAAACTCACTCTCACTCCCAGAATCCGGAACAACGGCGGCATTGCTAATTTGATTCTTGGAGTTGGTGGTGGTGACCGTCATGGCACTGGTGTCGTTCTGGCTGTTGGCGGAGCTGGAAGCACCGCACGGTATACCCGGCTCCGGTTTCTTGTCTGTGCCACCAACGCTGGCACTATCGCACTCTGACTTGATGGTCGTCGTCGATTCACTGAACATGTCCCCGTCTTCCGGGCATGTGGAATCTACTTCCGGCTCGGTCTTAATAGTAGCACCACCTAACTCTCCCTTCTCCTTGCTTTCCTTGATCATTTTCACAATGCCTTGGCGCTCCTTCAGCAGCAGCTTCGAGTTGTCGGCACACAGGTTATTCTTGCAATTTCTCGTGTGCACAGCCTGTCAAGAATGGCAAACGGCAAACCGAATTGTCAATCAAAATCCTAAGCCGCGAATGCAATATTTCATTAATTTGTCTCGGGGAGATGAAACAGCGCGGGTTCCAACAGCGTACGATCACCCGAGGCAAACAACAATTTCAGGAAAACCGTGCAAACCTTCAGTTGGCCTTCGATGATCGGGAAGAGTTCGTCGTTGAGGTAAGTGTAAAGTTCTCGCTCCTGAGAGTTGGACGTTTTACGAAATTGTTTTAGAAACGATTGCCAGTCGGCGAATGTCAAACACACGCACTCCCAATCTTTCTTATTTGGCTTCTTCACAGAATTCTCACGATACAATCTCAGATCTGAAAAATATGAACCAAAAAATAAAAAATAAAACCCGCAAAGTTAAAATCATCAGACTTTCCAATATGTACATTGCAACACTGACAGGTATCACACAAGTTAATCCTTTAAGCCAGAAAAATATGAAAAATAAAACCCAACCAAAACATCTTCCAAAAACCTTCCAATTAGGGAAGTGTACTTTCTTCACACATATTTAATCTCATCATGCGATTGTTTTGTTTGCAACATAGTAATGTATGAACGGCCTCATCTGATATGACTTTATGGGGGAGAAAAAAACACAAATCGGCCAACAACTATGAATTTGAGTTTTCATGTCGGTCTGCACAGGTCTACGGCACCTCCAAATTGCTTACCTGGTCGATCAAAACGATTTCAAATAGATAGTTCACCATTCTTCCAAGTGATTGTAATCAACCAACTCGTACTCTAGGCTAATTGATCTTACAAATGAGCAAGAGTATCCAAGAATGTTAATTGAATGGGGGCAGTTTGTAATAAAATGGGGAATATACTGCGAAAAAGGTAAATTGTTTTGAGGATTTGCTTACATGCACTTGGTTTTCCACTCTCTCTCTCTCTCTCTCTCTCTCTCTCCTCCCACTCTCTCACACAGCACTCTCTCACCAAGTACGCACACACAAAGTGATCCCTGTGAAAAGCAGATAGACCACATACACAAATCAGTTAGTTCATTAATCTGCACCAAAGCAGCTTCATAGAGAGAAGAAAAAGAAAGAAACATGGAACAGAGATGAAAGGAGAGTCAAGCCAACCACTACCACTACCACCACCACCACCACCACCAAAAACCCATCGATAAAAGTTCCAGGAATGAAAACAAAAAACTAATTTCATTTCAATTTAATATGCTTTATGTTTTAAAAAAGTGATATTTTTTTATTAATAATAAAGACAATTTAAAACCAGGTTGCCAGATACATTTATGCCCGAGGAGAGAGTGAGCAACTTTTTAAAACGCGGACATCGACCTCAAAGCAACAACTTCACTTTTCAGGCGAGTTTTTTTTTTTATTTCCTAAGGTTCCAAGCTAAATCAGTTCATTTCTGAGACGCCCTGGCACGGGGACAATCTTCCCACTCACAAGATATCTAGCCAACAAAACAGTGGTACAAACATAGAACTACAATAATAGTGTCCTCTATTAGAACTTTGGGAAATTGACTGTCAATGCTCACATTTCAAAATGAGCTTGCTTTTCAGAGTACGAGTTGATCAAATACTTATTCTTTTAACTGATAACAAATGAAGTCCACATTTTGAAGATTTCATTTCCTCCATTTATAGAGTTCGCTTATCACAGCTGTGCATGATCAGGTATTAAAATGACTTCGAAGTTTGGAAGAATATTGAATATCATCATGTAGCGAATTGTGTAGCAATTCCCTCAATTATTCACGCAATTACTTGCATCATTGTTGTCATTTTGAAGTTTAAATAGTACATGTGCAATCATCGTGTTTTCCATTATTGTGCTAAGTGCTGTAGCAGTCCCCAAATTTTACACAAGAGGCGCTGTATACAAAAATGTCAGAAATGCAGTTGGTAATTACTAATCATTACTAATCATTTTGCCATATTTTTTTCCCCCTCTTAGTGAGAAAACAATTGCGGTTTTACAACAAGTGGGGGAAAATTGAACGGTGCTAATTTGGTGACATGGTGAAGACAAGATAAATGCATATATATATAAAAAAAATAACACTTGCCGTCTAAGTACCAGTACACATTGTTGAAGGCGTCCTGCCCAGCGCAAATTCCTCGCTGAAATAGTAAGAAAAATACGCAATTAGATAACATTGTACTTTATGAACTGGAATCGGTTGACTATCTAATCAAAACTATATAGAAAATAAACAAGGAATGAAATATCTAACCAGACAGTATGGCACCATATACTATCTATGTATGTTATCAACGATGACACCCAATGAAACCATATCAAAATATTATAACATGTGTTCCCCATGCATTTAAAATTTTGCTACATATTCCATATACTAACAGATGTTTACGAAAATAATTAGTACGTGAAATGATGTCATAATATGTATTTTAATAATAGTATGTAATACTTTAATATATGATGACAACTTTTTTTGATTTGGCATAATTTATAATTACTGGGATATTTTTGTACATATTAACAAAACCAGGTAAAGAAATTGAAGTAATCATTAGTCGAGTTTCGCATGCTACTTGAAACACAACTCGCACGCACACCTAATTGAACTGCAGAACATCTTAATTTATAATGACTTAAAAAAAGACATATGTACATCCTCTGTGTTAAACCTGCTTACCATATCATCAGGAGCAAAATTGTCATCCAAATACTCGCCAAGATCTTCCTCCTTCTCTTGGTAGACATGATCGACGAGCCATTTTAAAAGCCCCAACTGCACAACCAAAATTGCAAGCAATCATAAGCAAATCAGCACAAAATGTGCGTGCGAATAATTATATAATTGATGAATACGTTTTTGAAATGCGCGTTCGCAACAGTGTACATATGCAATAATATGTAGTAGTACTAATATACATAACAAGACGCGGTCTTTTTTTGTGTACTGTCGGATCTGGTGGGACCAACCCAGAAAGATAGGGAAGGGGGGAGGGGGAATAGTAACAAATTTCTCTATAGCTAATACAGAAGTAGTACTGAAAAAAGGGTAAGATTTTTGAGAGGCAGGCTCACTTTTTCCTCCGCTGTTAAATCAGCCCATGCAGTTCGTCCATCGTACAAGGAGCGGACATCGGAGCATTTGTCTGTCAGCAACCGCTTCAAGTGCAGTTCAAAATTAGAAATCCTGCGGATCACAAAACGGAGAAAAGGGAAAAGGAAAAGAGAGACGCGAGACAGCATGAATTCAGATGGAGGCAAACACGGGGTCAGGAAAAAAAATAATCAAATAAAAAGACAAGACAGAAACAGTCAAGAACAGAGAATCAAGATCCTGATTTTTCAAATCGCCGCTGAATTCCGTATAAAGACTAGACAATAGGAGCGCCATATATAAACGCATTATTCTACCATTTCATTGACAACATACAACTGGACCGCCATAGCCGACATTTTTCCTTCATATTTTCGAAACGATTAGTACTATAATCCCCAGCAATTCTTGTATACAACCCGGACTCCATAACATCCACGAAGAAAGTGTATACTTTATAATCTTTAATCCCAAATGATTATGTGTTACGATTAAGCTGTTTGAAAAAAGAAATAAAACCCTATACCTAGTGTGACAAATATTATATCTTTGACCAAGTAATCTAGTAAATATGATGGCGTTCACCTACTTCTACAATTAGCAATTAGCCAAACTTACATTACATGGGCAATTAAGAAGATACGAACGCCTACTTTCGACTCGCTCCATGCAGAGAAAGTTGTCCAGAAAGAAAACCAGCAAAGTTTTCAAAGTAGAAATGCATCACATGTATAATAGAAAAAAGAAAAACTGTAAATAAAAAAAGAGGACTGTGTCTAATAGTAGTTTACGCACTTCTCTTGATTATTACTCAACACTTCCATTTCCTCACAACACTTCATGCTTGTAAAGCAAGAGATACCCTCGAATTACCGCCCCATAGATAAATTGTGCCATTACTGAAATATTAATTCAGATTAGGTAAATTCTGGGAAAAAGAATGTCATCATGATTTGGTCATGAGTGAGAGCGATTTGCACGAACCCTGGTGGCTATTCAAAGCAACTTCCGTAGCATACACTAATAATAATTACTTTTAAAAATATTCCTACTTGTATAACATTTACCGAGTTTTGGCCCTACAAGTATATCATACTGTGTATTTAGCTAACTGAAAATTGTTTAGGATTATAGTACAATGTATACAGTTCCTAAAAGTTTCGCCATCAATATCAATAACGAAACTTTTTCTAATAATAAATATACAAATTAATTAAATACATAGCAGCATAAAATATGGTCGATACTTTGACTCGATTTCCTCCAGCAATTTCATTCACTAACATGCAGTCTTATAAACTTAGTGGCTTTGAATTAAAAAAAATGCATTGCGGAGAATTTGAAAGCGAATTCTTTGATTTTGCTCATGTATATTTAGGTACAATCCATGCACTCGGAGCAGAGTAAATTTTGGGGAAAAGAGAGGGGAAATGAAAAGATTCGCGTCATTTCCTTCGTAATCCTCAAATCTCTTTTCCAATTGAAAGCATTCTGTCTTCAGGCCTATAACAAAAACCCCAATCGCAAAATTCCCAATTCATGCACCCGTTCACAAAACGTTTCAAATTTGTCCAATTCCGCATATTGAAGAAGTCAAAAGTGTGAATATATAATTAAATCTGCTGGCAGGGCACAAAAACTAGGGAGGGGGCGGTTTAAATTTAGTTTCTATATAAGTAGAAAAAGAAAGAGAAAGAAGAAAAAAAAAGTGTGGAAAAACAGACAAATTCCTTGCTTGAAATAACGGGGCGCCAAACACCCACCAAAAATACCCTATATATCGGCAAAATACCGGCAACAGCGAAATCCAATTTTGACACTGGTATTTACAACAGTCATGTCAATGTTGTACAACCGAAATAGCGAATACAGCGAGCGCGAAAAAGGCGGGGAAAAATTGAAACAAAGTCGAAAAAAATAGGCCTAACAGTATAGGTATACATCATTGGCACCCTATATACGAATACCGATTTCTTTGCCATTTTACGGTTCAATTATTGTAAGAATACATGTTATATAATTATACAGGGTGTCTCAATGATAAAGTTCATAGGCCATTATTACAAAAACCACTGATACCTATTTTGAGAAAAGTAATGAAATTTGTAAGTATAGATAAGATGATGAATGATATTCGATTTGAGCTGAAACGTTATCTATATATACATAGTAATTCTAAGAACGGGTAAAGATAGGCCAACAATGTCAATTGAGACGTTGTAGCCAATCATCAAATGAATACACTAAACCACATTTCATATTTTTAAATACAACCTCTGATTTTAGACAAAATTGTGTTGAATTTCGAACTCAGAATGTTAAACTTGGAAAATGTCTGTCAACATTTCTATAGCAGCATATTTCTTTAGCCTGAATTTACACAAGTGAAAGTAACTGTAATTCAATTGAAATAATTGCTATTAATGCGAAGCTTGGCAGATTAATAATTGGCAAGAGCAGTCGCCATTTTGAACATGTTATTTCAGTCCCATATGTTATGCATAATGGCAAATTAAATACTGCATAACAATTGGATATACTACCTATATTATGGTTCATTATTCCACATTCTAAATTCAGCAGCTGTATGAGTAAAATATGGTTTATTGTACAGTACTAACTTGATGGGCTATAACACTTCAATTGACATTGTTAGTCTATCTCAACCCGTTTTTGATAGAAAACGAATAACCTTGGAAGATAACTTTCTGGGTAGAAGTTCCGATACTTTCCTTAAAATACAGCGGATTTGTGTATAATAATGGCCTATAAAGTTTATCTTGAAACACACTATATAATATACTAGAACAATAAAGATGGCACTCACTCGATGTCAGCGCTGCCTGTTAGATATCTGAGAATTCTGGCACAAATATCGGCGACTAGCAAACATTCAGCATCAACAAGGGCGTCCTCAAATTCCTGAAACGAAACAAAAAAAAGAAAAAAAAATCATAAACCGCATTTAAAGTTTTGTTTTTAAATTTACTTACACCAAAAATGTCAAACTACAAATTGAAATAGGTGTAGTACCTATGTAGGTAAACAAGTGGCAACGTAACAAGCCAACACTTGTAACCAAATAAAACTTTTACTTCCAAAATAGAAAATTTTGATTACTGACTAAAACTATAAAGACTTGCAACTTGAACCAACATTTATACAATACATATACAGTATAGCATACAAAAAACCCAAATCATATGTTCGTGTAATAAGACCCGCATATAGTTCAGAAACGTATCGATTCTGTTTGAAGACGTATCGGAACGTATCGAAGCTGTCTGAGGCCGTATCGATCGAACATTGGTATCCAATATATTGTTAATTGCGAAGTGCAAAATCAGTTAGTTTGCTTTTGTGCACCAGGTGGCGCTGGTTCACCCAAAACACCGCTACAAAAATGACACTAAAACCCCTTTTACTTAAAAAAAACAAATGCCAGCAATAACTAACTCTGTAATGGGAAAATTTGCAACTTCTTCAACTGTAAGTAAACAAAAAATCAAGAATGCAAAGACCAATGCTCCAATTTTTCTTCATATACTTGTCCATTAAAAAAAATACCACATACCGGTTATGTGGTTGGCTATAACTTGGTAAACGTCGTGCATCTTATTAACAATAAGACAACTTCGTGAGCATTTTCTCGTCCAAATGCGAACAAAAAAAAATCCCGTTCAAATTTTGCACATATGTATACACAGGAAAAAACATATGTATAAAAACAGGTTTTGGTTAAGTAGAGTTCAGTCCTGAGAAAACTTGAAAGAAATACTGTCTGTGGGAGTTAACTTTTCAAGGTGGCCCGGTCGTGCCTCCCCCAAACCCTAAACACCCCTCCCACAAGTCTGAAGGGGAGGGCACAATGCCAGAACCCCGATTATCCGAAATCAATTGCAAGGTGCATAGGTATTTCTGAACCAAATTCTCACTTGATTAAGGCACAATTATATTTTTATATTAAATACATGCCACACTACATTACAAATTGCAGAGTAAACATACTAACCACTTTCATTAGCACTTTTAGAAATTTTCAGGGTGGACAAAACACATTTACTGAAAAATTTGAAGCGGGATTCAAACAGACTTATGAAAACTGAAAGAAAATACACTGTAAATGTGAGATTTTGCAGAACTTTACTCTAAAAACCCGTGTTTGTTGCTGTTGTCAAGTGGTGCATCGCGAACAACTTATGCATATTGGCCTGCACACAACATTCGACACAAGCGCCACCAAGAGGCGATCGTCCCCACTAAACCAGCTTATTTTCGCTATAGTATTTATTTGTGTAGTGTCCCACTTAACCGGAATCTACCGTACACAATTCCTTCTGTATACACACACACAGAAACACTCAAGGGTTGAAAAGCAAAGTATAGTACGGGGGCAAGAAAAAAAAAGTTTCCTCAACATTTTGCCGCCTTCAAAGCCGACAATTTGCCATCTTTCAACGCCTTTCTTACTTCGATAACAACAACAGTGTTAAAAAGGCCACAGTTGACAGGCTGGTTGTCGAGTGACAACAAGACTCCGCCTACAAGATTTTCACTCAATTAGAAATAAAAAAAAAAGAAAGAAGAGGCACATATAGAAAAGTGAATTTCACAGGCAAAGCCGCCATTGAGCCAGTTTGCATAGAACACATTGAAAGTATAGAACAATGGAGGTTCGGTTGAACGGCGTCTGGTAACCGGTCGTCCGAAAACCTATTTGTTGTCCGTTTCAGGTTTTTCTTTTGCTTGTCCAAAAAGTATGAAAGCAGAAAAGGGGATAAGCGCAAGTGTAGTGTGGAAGTCGGTGATAACAACCCACTAAAAACCTTGAGACTGAACGTTGACCACGGATCCCACATCCCAAGGCTAAATACAACACACTTCTTATTCATTTCGTTAAACAAGATCCGTTAAAAATAACAAGAAAGGAGAAGAAAGAGAAAAAAAACACACACACAACAAACAACTAAACAAGTTATGTCAGGCTTTGGCCGAGTCACCCTGACTTTCCTTTATTACTCATATGCTAGTACCCATAGTGATATCACCGTAAAAGACTTCAGGAGTAAGGACATTAGTCCCAAACCCGAACAAAAACCTCAAAATCTATTATTTTTACCGGTTGACACTTGACACAATATTGCATTACATAATTTGTCGGCGGTCTGGTGGACACAGGTGAACTGAAAATAAATAGATATCCATTTTTGAAAGCGCGAAATGTTAATTATGTACCAAAATTTCCAGTATATGGTGGTGCCCCATGTTGCGCAAATTAGTAATTTTGCAGCGCCACCTCATTGTATTGTTCGGTGTATTGAGTATTGACAACTTTTTTTAAAAATACTGTTCGATGACCAAATGAAAGTTAAAAAAACACGGAAATGGCAGAAAAAACGAATCGAATGGCGAACTGCGAAGAGGAAAAGATAAAGCATGGGCATCGTATACAACGGCGCTCCAGCATCGGAAATCCAATTTCGCCACTGCACGCAGAATTGGATTCAGATTATGACCAGAACATAGGTACACAGCAGATGGTTGAGGGAACAAAAAACACGATTAAATTGCATTTTGTGAAAATATTTGACCATGACGCTCCGGACATGAGCAATTTCCTTATTTAACCACTGCAGGAGGAATATGAAAATATATATAAAAAAACTGATATGGAGGTCATGAAAGATTCAGTAACTAACCAAGGCAAACGAGAAGACCCCAAGGTCTGTCAACTAAATTTGAAGGTATCAAAAAATGAGCCCACACTGCACCCAAATATATTTCAATAATTCAAAAAATGTCGTCTTACTTCTCCATTAAATATACTGTTCCACTTATACTTGATATTACACTTCAAGTAAAATGTTCAGTTATTTAACCCCGAATTCTTAGATAATCCTGTACATTAATATTCGCTACACTATACTATGACAATTAGTATTTAAAAAAGCAAAAAATCGATCTCCTCAAACAACAAAATCTTCGATTACATTTACAGGTAAAAAGTAAAATTTGGAATTAGTGGATGGAAGGTTTAACTTTCTGCTCGAATTTAGAAACGTTTGTAACTGTGTTGCCAGAAGGAAATAGCAGTCTAATTTTAAACCTAGCACTCGTCACACACAGACTGCACACAGAGCCAACATTTTAGCAAACGTGTTAAAAAAACAAACGTCCCAATTTAACCAAGTCGAAAATTTTCGTCAAACTTCCGGTCAGGAGAGAGAGAAATAGTAATAGAGAAAAAATGCAATCGGCAAAATACCAACAACCAGCCTCTTTTGTCGCTGTAATGTATTTCCAAACTTTTACTACAGATTACAGCAAGATCGTTGCAGAAGATGAGCATTCCATTGTTCGTTTCAACATGTGAAGAATGCACTTATTTTTTCCTTTCTCAAACTTCTTAAAAAAGAACTCAAGAAAGAAAAACTACTTGGAAACGAATAGAAAAGAAAACTAATGTCATTTTTTGTTTTGTTTGTTGCAGTTTCTTGGAAATTTTTACGTTTAGTTTAGTTTTTGAGGCGCTCAATGTCCTTCAATATACTAAATGAAATATTCCCTTTATTGAGCTCCATTTATAGTTCGAGTCGACGGCCAGGTGGCGCTGTCAAAACAATTACGAATTTTTCTTAAAACAATATCAAAAGAAAACTAATGATTAAATATAGTATCTTGCAAAACAATTGTATCATATCAAAATGGGAAGAGAAAGGAACCTTATTTAGAATTTTCTTGTCGTTTAGTAAAACGTCATTCCAACTTTAAACTGAATGCAGTTTGAAATTGTCACGGAAATTATTGAAAACCATACGTTATAATGTTTACTTTCCCCCTCCATGTGCATTTGCTGTAACATAAATTTGAACGCCCGTAAAACTGAAATAAATTGGCATTGTTCGTACAGATACATGATAAGGAACGCCATATTTCGTGACAACACTGTGTACTCGTCGCAGTAGTTTTCAATTATTAATGAGCAAAGTGACCATACAGCAAGAAATTTTGTAGCAATTAAGTCGAGTGATTGGCCACATGTATTCCATTTATTCCCCATCGATCATTGGTTGTTTCTCACTAACGAACAACGATAAATAATAACGCTGCCAACAAACATAGCAGACTATTGATAATCGAACTAATCAATCCAACATAATCACTACATGACTTTTCAACCACGTGGCTTAGTTGCCCTTTCTGTCGACAGGTGGTGCGCAACTCAACGACGTTCCATTAGAATTCTCAAATCTCACAATTTATCATTTTCTTACATCAAATTATTCCTGGAACTTCGTCAGAGTAGCTGCCAAATTGAAAATATCAAATCCCATTACTGTAATTCCTTCAAATTTTGGTTACTTTTGAAGTTATTGCATATGAAATTTCGCCAAATGTTTATGTGGCTGCATCACAAAAAAATATCAATTTTTACTTTTCACAAAATTTACATGTTTAGTCCATAACAAATTTCAAAATTCAACGACATTTCACTGTTCGTTTGAAGTTGGCATTGATAGGAAAACTTTCCTTGGTTTGAATTTGGAGTATTCTAGCAAACAAGCATCTAACTCTGCACTTCCACGCGAGATGGCGCCACATTCAGCGTCTCAACCGCACCACGCCAGGTAAAAGAATGCAGCCCCTCCCCGCCATTGGCCCCGCCCTCACCGGCTATCGTTGATGATCGTCAACCGCAAATTTTCTCCTGATTATCCGCAATTTCCATCCCCGTGTAAAAACAATTAAACAGACAGAAAGGAAGTGGGCGCTGCAACGCAAAACTGAACGCAATTGTCGCGAGCGGCAAAGTCGCATGCGGATCGGAAACCGCAACGCCGCTCTGGCCATTTTTAACTCGTTCCGCTTCATTTATTAAGCTGTCCGTTGGCAATAAAAGTGAATAAACGGCTGCAAAAAGCCCCGCCGAGTACTCCTATATACAGAAGGAGCAAAAGAAAGCTCGAGCTGGGGTAGGATGGATGGATTGGTGGGGTGCTTTTGTTCGCGGATTACCCAAGTTGCGACGGGCGCAAATTGTAGCAGCAAAATGGAAGGACGAGCAAACGGGCGAGTCCACTCACTTAATCGCGGGGGAGGGAGCAAAAGACTATAGGCAGGCAGCTGACAGCAGCTGGCAAACGGACGGGTTCTTTTAAAAGTCGCTCCGGGGGAGGGAAGCAAGTACAGAGGTGAAGGTGAAAAGTGGAGGCAAACACCAATAGGGGTGTACTTTGCTCCCTCACCTTCAAAACCACGGGTCACATGGGTGGGAAACTTGAACTCTGTTCACGATAATCATAATAAGCATCGTAAATATTTGTCAAAATCACTCCCCAATCCACACACACAAACCAACAAACATGGCCGCAAAATTACGCATACAGTTAGCTCTATAACTGTAGCATTATTTTGAATTTAAAATAAGCACATTTCGTTTCCATATTTTGCTTGTTTACACAACTGCTAAAATATGGTGGTTTTGAGTGTGACAAACAGTCAAGGATTTAGGCGTGAAACTCTTTATTTAACCGTGAAAACACGTGTAATGTGACCGTAAAGAAGGAAAGTCGGGCGTTCAAACGAGACGTTTGAGACGCGATGGCGGCGATTTTAGGCGTGAAAACGATTAACGCCGACGTGGAAAATCGCTGCATTAAGCGCTTTAATCTATCGAGTTTTCTCCGTGAATCGCGCTAATGAATTCCGAATTTACGCACAATTAACAAGAAACAGCAGGATGGCGTTGCTAGCAACTTGCCTGAAATTCAATCGATCCATTTGTACAAAGAGGGAGGGGAGGGGGAGGAGAAGTAGGAGGGGTTTATGCAACCAACAAGAGGCAAAAGGGAGTTGGGATGAATAAAAAAACAAAGTTAATTTGAACTCCGCGCATGCAAATCGATTAGAAAATCGATTATTCGCTCACCTATTGCGTGTCGATAAACTGGAGAAATTGGGTTGGGGGGGGGGGGAAAGAAGAAAGAAAGGATCGAGAGAAGAAGGAGAAGAAAAAGATGATCCCTTTTCTTCCCTTCCGTCTGGGGAAAAAAATCGTCTCTCAGACGTCTACTCACTTTTGCAATCTTCATTTCAACATTATTATTATTGCAATACACTGCAATAATTGGTGAACCACCCTGTAAAAATCCCCTGTATGTGATTGGTCGAAGCGATTTTGCCTTGTCGCTGCACATAAAACCTTTCGTTCTAACGATACACCTGTAAATGGAATATCGGTATATCGCGATACAAGAAAGCGCCACCATGTGGTAAAACAACGAACTCCTGGTAAGAACACTCTTGATGTCAAATGTCAAAGTGTTTCAGTATAACAATTACAGTAATACAATATCAGCTTAAACGCCCATGGGTCCAAAGGCCGTGATTATTGTTCCAAATTATATCGGCCTAATTTTGGTTGCCATTTTATGCTGTTGATTAACAATAAGCCGCACACAATAACCAGCAATTTTATAGGCCTACTCAAAGCGGTAACGTTCAAATGGCAAGGGAAAATGACGTCATTTTATGAAGGAGATGAAGGGAGCGGTTATTAAGAAAGTAAAAGGAGAGGCGCATTTCATCTATTTTGCTAAATTGGAAACGAACCGTTCCGTTTTTATGTTCACACATTGCGGAATATTACAGCGCTGTTTATGGAGGGGAAAAAATTGCATGACAAACTCCCAATTGTACGGCCATGTGTAGATTAGTTTCGTGGCGCATAGGCCTACTCCGCGAAACCAATAAAAAAAAATGTAATACCGAGGGAAGACCCCCAACCGGTGACGTCACAGTGCACAATATACTAATGCAATAAAAAAAATGACGATAGGCAAGAGGGAATAAATGGAGAAGGCGGCGTTTAATATTATTAATCAACGGGGTGCAGAAGCCAGGCTCTTAATTACGACGATGACATCGATTTGTGGCGCTAATTTTCTAAGTCGCCATGCTGCGGCTGCAGCGCCCCCTGGCGGCCGATAACAAGCTCGTGCGGCGCGAAAATCGATCGCGATTAACCTTATCACCGACGTCCAATGTCTCAAAACCTTTCTCAATACACACTCCAAAATTGATACCCATTAGAAGAAAAGTAGGCCTACTACACATTTCTGCTTCAGATGCTCATCGATTTTTAACTCTTAAGAAAACAATACGAATTAAATAATGTATCTACAATGGCCACTGTTGGTCACTTCTCACACCAGATGGCGTTCCCAAAAGTGCTGTGGAATAAATAGAGAGGCTGCACAATTAACAGAAACTGAAACGAAGTTGAATTTGAAACCCATCGTAAATGATGCTCCTTTAATTGTAAGCTCCACCTGATGCAAGAAGAAAGAAACATCTTCAGGATTAAGAACTCACATAACAAGTATATAACAGATTAGTGGGAGTAATTGTTCGCAGCGCGCCACCTGGTATCAGACGTATAAGCAAGCATTGTTTCCCCTTGTCTCGTTTAGGAAATTTATGTATCCTGCGTACCGGTATTGTTATAGGCAACCGATACGCATCGATTCGCTTCGCAAGAAGCTTCTTCTTGCAAGTCGTAACAACAAATTGAAGTTCTGAAACAAGTTTTTCGGACATGAAAATGGCCGAACAAACAAGCAGTTCTCCGAACAGTAATAAAAATAAAGAAAGAAAAAGATCTTAAAAGGAGGGGCATGAAAGCCGTTGACCTTAAACTTTCCTCCCCACCTTACCACCACCTTAAAATTAAGTACAATATGTCCCCAGAAACAATCAAACAAACAAACAGAAAACAAATAACCGTTGACTCATGTACTTAATTTCAGTTTTCCACTAGAAATATTTGGAAAAACTACCACTAGATGGCGCTCATCAATCAAACAAACTTCCATATAAATGAGCAAACCTATAAACGACAATAAAACCAGTTTTTAGATTTCATTCAATCAAGGCTAATGCTTTGGGTATATAATAAATACAATTACGAGCTTGGCTTGTTAAAAGGGCCTAAGTTTTAAGGACCGCCTAAGTGACGGCCCCTTTAAAAAAAAGGCACAAATAAGTAATGTTAATATTTAAATGCTAAATTTTCACTCGTACCATATGTTCACAAACATTCAAACTAGGCAATTTCAACACATTTAGTCCACTTAATATTTGGAGCACCCTGTAGTTAAAGTAGTCAAAATTACATTGCCAGGGCTAGCAAATATAAAACGCATCAAATGTTCAAATACGATATTGGGGGGGGGGGGAGGGGGCAATATAAACACAACACTGTATAAGCTTATGTAACATTGGCTATTGATTTGAAATGAACACAAATTAAAATAGTAAAAATAAAAATGGAAGGAAAATTATTCTAATAAAATGCATTTAGCACGAAAAAGTCACATACACAACGTCCTTTTCAAAGTTCAAATG
>WWPM01024389.1:0-10744 GCA_023279145.1 Glomeris maerens | reverse complement strand
GCGATACGTTGTCGCCAAAATGTTTCCGACATGCTGCGCTGATTCGTCGTTGATTTTTATGTCATTATGTTCGAAAGGAATATCATTTTCATTCCAGATTTCATATGACTTGCCATCATTTTCCATAATTTCATCACTTTCTTCCAAATATTGGTCCGCGTTTCGCGATAGTGAGACTTCTTCTTCATCACTCTCACGCTTTACTATTTTCAAATCCACTTCGTAATATTCCTCCTCATCATTTTGCGATGACATTTTCTTAACATCCCCATCATTTTCTAATTGAAAATCCTCGAAATTTGCATTCGCATCTTCATGTTCTTCATCAAGTTCCTCGTCTTCATTTTCTAATTTAATTTCACTCAATAAAACTGCACACGAAGCATCGCTGAAATTGCTAGATATTAGATGGGATTCTGATTGCTCAGTTGTTTCCGTTTCTTGGTCACACATTTCAGTGTCTTCCATGGCAGCAAGAGCATCTTCTTCTCGAAGACGGCTTAAGAAGTTCACGCGCAACGCGTCATTTCTCCGACTGATCAATTCATTCTCAGCAGTTAAATCGTGGATTTTGTCGGCCAAATATTCGTTGTTTTCTTGTAACGAGTTGTGTAAATCTTGAAGTGAAGCAAGTTCTTCTTTCGCTTTGTGCAGGCAATATTGCAATTCTTTCAGAGTTTTCAGTCGTTTTTCCGATTCTGTCAACGAACAAAATGCAGGGGTAATTTGAATGTTGCCATTCGTGAGTTCATCATCAGGAAATTTGATTTGCTGCTGGTCATCCCGAATTACAGGCATTATATCATCACATTTGTGATGGTTTTCAAGGTCTGCACCAGTGCTAACTTCCCAAATTGTTGCACTCAAATCTGATGTCTGAAAAGAGACCTATACTATCAATTTTCATAAATAATATTGCCAAATATTTTCATCATTACAACATATACACCTTACATCCAATTGTTGCTCACATAACCTTTTCTGAAGTCTGCATCTTTGTGCAGCATTATTACTGTCTCCATTTCGCTTCTTGTTGAGGTTTAAATTGAAATTCACTTGCATAGCAGCTTCATCAGTCGGCTGCAAGGAAAAAAGGCTTAATTATTAGGCCTACATGCAAAAACTTGCCAACTTCTTTTTTTACAGAAAAAGGCATACTTTCTTGCCAGTATTCCAGGGAAACACAGATGGAGTTGCATTTGGCTTCAAATACTTTCTCTTTGAGTGCAAAAGTGGTCTGAAATCTTCAGGTTGGAAATGCGAAGAACAAACAAATGAACCGCTCCTTACTTGAAATGGCGCGAAACTTCGCCGGATTTTAGTAAGCCATTCCTTTCTTAGAGCTTCGTTTTCGGGAAATGTGTGCCACGATGTGCCCTTTGGGGCTTTGGGACCCCAATTTCGGCATCCAGGCACGCTGCAGTGAAAGCGGCCGTACCGAGCCATCTTGTCCTCGCCGTTGTTGTATCGCGGTACGTATCGATACATCAAAGAGTCAGCACTGGCGCCATCTACTGGGAGAATGCGTCAACTTACTGTACTACATTCTTACCACACAAAAGTACTCCAGGAATTGATTTTTTCAGAAATACAAGACATGTTTCAAGAAAGATTAAGAACAATGATACATATAATTTCAATGTTAAACCAACTAAAATTTAATTTGCGTTTAATCTGTTGCATCTATACAAAGATTTCAAGTTTATGTTGTATACAATAGTTTCAATAAGTTTTCAGTTGTTTTGTTGAACTATATTGACAGTAATTTTAAACGCCAATAAATAATACATATAAATTCATTTTAATCTACATTGGAATGGTATATTGATTTAAATTGCATAATTGAATGTACAATTTTTCAGTAAAAGTTGAATGCAAAAAAAAAAATAGAAATCAAATTGAAAGAAAAGTAGAAATAAAATTGAAAGAAAAATAGAAATAAATAAAAATAAGTTTAGAAAATCATTAGACTTAAATACACGCCGCCCTCAAAACCATGTTCAAATGAATAGACATTAACTTCACCATTTCTCTTGGGTCGGAAAACTTTTACTTTTTGATTTGATTTTCAACTTTACACAAAGCTGTCTTGAAAATTAAGCTGGTCATGCACAAAGTTGAAATTTGCTTCAATCTGGTCGACCAAAATTTTAATTATAATGTGCAAAAGACTTCCACATACTGTTAGATAAATCTAACAAAAGAAAAGCTCTACATATATTACATTGCGTACAACATGGCGCACAGCCATGACGATATTGATGCAGAAAACTTTGAATATAACTTAATTATACTTCAAATGACCAAACCTTGATTGGAAAAAAAATATAAGGACAAACACGTACAAATTGTATAGGGGAAAAAAATTGTTGATCAGCAGTAGTATAACCACGTACAATTACTGGCCGCAGCGTATACACGTACGGCAAGGGGCTACCCCAACGAATTTTAAGCACGAGTTAGTTGCTATATTTCATTGGATCTATATTGTCTTCATGCAATTGAAAACAGAATTAAAGAATGTGCTAGACAGACAATGTCAAAAGAGATGTGTACAACTTGGCAGGAAACCTATAATAACGCGCGTTCAGTTCCAACTTTGTCGTACACCAATATCTAATTTGAAAAGATCCCAGCACAAATGTATGAATGCACTGTAGAAACAACAACATGAAAGCCAAGAAGTTATTAACTAAACCAAATTTACACTTTTACTTCATCAAAATATATAAGACCAACGTATGTATGTACTATCGAAATAAACCCCGCAATAAGACAAGACCGAGATATGCGTGTAAAAACCTTAATACAATAATATATAAATAAGCGCAAAATGTGAAACAGTAATTTTATCCATCCGTATTTAAATGGTGAACTGACACAGTTTTGCAACACCCCCTTAAACTTAGATCAAACAAAAAAGTGCCCAAAGTTTTCTGCGAGATGAAAAAACCCCATGTCATTGGAAATAATTTCAACTGAATGTTGTTTTTAGGCGAATAATTTAGGAACAATAACAATAAAAAATGAGCCCCAAATATGCCCACTACATTTTCAAATCACCAAGTTGGTGAGATTCGCGCAAAGCTCGTGTATCTAATATTTTCCGACTTCAATAAACCTGCGAGACCAGCTCCGCACGGGCAATTTCAACTTTTATAATAAATTCCATCCCTGTATTTTTTGTTACCACTGAAATTCGCACAGGTTGCAAAGTTTCATACATGTATCGCGAGACCCTCACACGCAAACATACACGCACACGGATACAAGTATACAAACAAATTAAAAGCCATGTAGTGTACGAGAATAAGACGACTGACACAGAAAAATTTCATTCTTCTTCGGTGTATAACACGAATGATAAAATGACGAAAAACTTGCAACTGAATTAGGAATGGTGCCAAAAATGTTTCATAAAACCCGATTGATCGGTACAGAATGGCATTCGATTGAACAAACGGCTGCGGTTAAAAGTCAAATGCAGTAGAACCCCTGTTATCTTATGATTTGGGCAAATTAAACAATTACTATATATAAAGGTTTCTTAGATAAAGGGCTTTTCAAGTAGGACCCTGTTATTTTATAATTTCGGCAAAAATAAACTATTAGATATTCTGGGATATAAGTGAAAATTATTAGATTATTATTAGAGATGAGGTTTTTTTTAAAGGTGATGATTCATCGTGATGTTCGCAAATTTGCAAATTATGTTTAAAAGATACGAGGGGCTCTACCGCGTGTAGCTTTTGCAGGCAAACCATATACGAGGGGTTAGCCTATACATATATGATGCATATTAGATGAAATTAAGAATAGGAAATCGATTGCAACCAATGCGGCAGCTTACAGTTTACCTCCTGAAAACGGCTCCGCATTTTCATCACAGCCACACCGCACGCGAACTTCACTTGAAATTTGTGGCTTTCAAGCTTCGGCTTCGCCTTTCAGTCGAAGCCTGGCAAAGTCTTCGAAGATGATGTCATCGTCTTGGTCTGCGTAGCAAGTGGTGCCATCACTAAAAGACAAAATCCAAACAAAAACTCAACTTGATTACAAATTTTTGATGTTCGCATTTCGAAAATGTAAAAATTCGCAACTCACGTGTCCAATTGAATAAGATTGGTATCGACTGGTACATCATTCGGGTCATTGTTATTTTGTTGTCCTTGGATGCTGGGTCTGGGAGCAGCCATTGGTTCTTCTTCAGGTTTAGGGTGCATCAATGTAAACGGCAACTCGGCTACAAGATCCCTATGTTGTGCAAAAAAAATAAAATTAAAACAAGCAAAGGGAATGCAGTTAAAACGGGGGGGAAAAATACAAATTATTGCTTATTATATAAATAACAATATAAACATTACCCTCCAAGTGCTCCTAAGCTGAGCTTCACCTTAACTTTGTACTGTACGATTATACCTAGGTTTTCCTTTTGGGATGGATCCGCAATCCTAGACAAGAGAGATCGGCATTTTTAATCTCCGATTTGAGCCGCAAATGAAATAGCTTATGAGAATGATATCATATACAGTAAAACTTGTATGGAGGTAAAAAGTATTGCATTTCGAAATATTACTAACTACAATTCTTTACTCCTTTTCAATATTTATCAATTGCAAGCTTTATTGGATTGTACACTAAACCTTGACTAAGCATTTATTGCAGGAATTTTCGAGTCCCTTTAGACAAATCTTGCTGTATATTGCAATTTAAGTGTTATATATTAATTAGTTTAGTCAGTAAATGGTTGCTGCATGGTGTTAGTATTTAGGCAATTCTTTTACACTTGCATTGTAGACGATGCTAAATTGGTGTCTTCGTGTTTCAGTTGGCCGTCCAACGCGAGGCCGCGCTTATCCTTGTTGTTGGCCAATAGAGGCGTCAGATAAAACACTTTGGAAAGAGAAAAGCCAGGCCCAACTGGACATCCCTCTCTGCCAAAACCGCAATCCAAAATTAATTCATATTAATAGAGAGGAAAGTTTCCGGTTTCCGGTACTCACTCGCTATCGAGCTCCGCCACCGTGCATTTGTACTGCGCTGTTGAGAACAGGCAAATGTCGGCAAACTGTCGAACTAAGAAATCAATAAAAAAATTATTAACAACAGGGATAGTAGTAATATTACAAATTATAACAGAAATATTATATTAGTTGTAAGTATAATAATAATACAGTTTCATTTACCAGAAACTTTCATCTTTTTCACAGTCTTGTTTGAATTGTTAGTTATCTGCACGTTCACTGCGATTGTCTCACCGTGATAATAAAGCTGAAATAAATATTGAAATTCTGACAATTGGTGTACACACTTCTACTTTTAAAACCATAGTTCAAATAATTTAAGCTCTTCAAATTCGCCATCAAAAGCTGTTCAAACTAATTAAATGTATTTCCATTTCCCTTGATTATCTTCTAATCACCTCCTTGTCCAGTGTGGCTTCAAGGTGCAATTTATTGGGACTCATCATGAATTCTTTGCTCACTTCCACACTTGGCTGTTCTCCCTGTTTTCCGGGTGCATACATAATTTTCCTTATAGCAAGCCGAACCGAGTTCCTGCACATATTTCAATCAATCATACCCAAAAGTGGCTTTTAATAATCATCTTCACATGACTAATATCATTGCCAGAATTTCCTACAAACACCATCTAACTTTGCTCACCGTTTGTGCGGTTTATCTTCCGGGGTATCGGCGACAAACGCTTTCAACTCGTAGTCCACACCGCATGGCTGTCAGATCAAATAAAACAACATCTTACTTGTTTGTCACATTTACTTTGGTACTTAGATGCTAGCAGCATTGCTATTTTTACTTTGCCAGTGTCCCCGGGAGCCGGTTGCAATGTCACTGATGCCGGACAGTGTGGCGGCAACTTGATGTGAAAATAGAAAACAAATGTCAGCAAAGTTGCATATAAACATTTGATTAACAGCAGTAAATACACATATAACCCCTTATTAGTTTGGCCACAAAAAAGTATTCATTCCCAGAGGTTATTAGGTGAAAGATATAGGATTTCTGTCTAGTACAGATTATAACTAATAGCAAATAACATAGAGGATAAGCTACTGTGCTCTCGCGTGATTATAGCAAATGAGTAAGAGAAGCTCTTGTATCTTGGTATATTTGAAAACATCAGAAGTAAATTATTATTATTAATTAACAGGGTTGGATTGGAAATTTTTCTGGTAATCTTATTATTTAACACAAAATAAACTGCATCATATTAAGTAGAATTAAGTGTAACCTCGAAGAAGAAAGGGTAAGCATTGGGTCCAAGCTTCTTAAGGAGTCTTTCTTGAAGACGAGTCAGCGTTCGCTTGCTGGCCTCAACACTAGCATCAACTGGGTAAATTTGCTCGGATGCCAAGTAAAGGTCTTTGCGAAATGTCAAGCCTAAGACATCCAAATCTTCCCTTCCATATCTGAAAGCTGCCAACACATGCCCAAACACTTTCCGTTCTTTCACGTAATCTGGATCCACAAGTACGACACCATCTGGAAATGAAACAAACATGTGCATTAGTAGAAGATATTATTAAAAATGTTATTGTGCAAATTATTCCAATAACAATACATAATACAAGTGATATTAAACTTTATGTAGCCTATATAACAATACTTTCACTTATAGTATTTTGACTGAAACAACTTAATACACAAAATATACATAACATGCTTCATTTACATTTGCAGACTTACATGCCAAACAAGAAATATTACGGAAGTAGTAATTTACATTTCACAGATTTCATTTCAGGATATAAATTCAATTCAGGTACTTGTGGATCGTGAAGTTTTAAAATTCCTAACAAAATACTAATTTAATTGCAAATTTATGTATTGATTATCTGTAATATTATAAATACATCTACTATTTTATGTACAATACCTATTGGATCTACATGAGAAACGTGGTCCACAAAATCCCGTTTTCCCAGGTAAACCGTGATCTGGAATAAATGAAAAACGTTGAGAATACATTGTCAGCCACCACTTAATTGCATTTATTATGAGGAAAGTTGCAGAACAGATTCAACAACAGTAACTAGTCGTTTAAGATTTTAAACATTGGCTTAATTTTGTTTTTTTCATCTAGAAATCTCAACCACATTCATGAATTTACACGAATTGAAATCCTCGATTTAACTTTATATATCCTAGATGAGAAACTTTATTATGTACAGACAACATTCTTGAGGAATAACAAAATCAAAATACTTGTCGTCAAAATCAAAATATTTACCTTGCCATTTGGGGAGCTCTTCTTGAAAACTCTGCGAAGAGAAAATAGAAAACCAATTAAAATCATTGAAAACAACACAATGTTATATTCTAAATTCTGTAAAAACAAAATATTATTTTCTTTGAATTGGATAAAGTCTAATAAGGAAAAATGCATAATTAATAATTCAATACAATTGCAATTGATTTTGTAAACCAAGTTATTAAAGTTACAATAAAGTACCAAGTGCTATAGAAATATAGATTGTCAATAGATGCAATTATTAATACTGTAGAACATACTACAATAATTTTCTTTGTTTTAAATCGTTTCATGTTAGCCTTTTAATTTACAATTTCCTAGAATATGTATTACGTTAACTTTTTTACCAATTATTAGACTGATTATGAAATATTACGTTGAAAATGCAAAATGTTCTGTGCTAAATGCGGTATATTAAAGCAAAATTAGTTCCAAATTAAATTCGTATCACATCAAATAACGTTTAAAATTATGTAATCCAAATGAAATGTAATGACAATTTCAGTTCTTGAAATCTTACAACCAAAAATATTTTACTTTCTATTATTTTGTAATAAACATCAATTATCTTCCAAAATAAGTATAATTGCTTTTTTAGCCATCATTAGAGTCAGTGTACCATTCATTTTGTTGAAAATTATGATATTCTCTATTCAAAATGGCCGCCATTGACGTCACAAAACAATAGCTGTGATTGAATACATAGTGCACTCGAAGTGGGTCTTTCACATACATATATTATTTATTATGGGTGTGGTTTAGTTGTAAATCTGAGCATGACAAGTGAAGTCGTAGTATATCTGATGTTGGTTATCATTTTGGCAAACAATAAATAAAGCAAAATAAGAGCTTGAAGAGTAAGAACACAGTGTTCTTTTCAATGCACACTACATTTCAAAATCATGCACAGTTCCAGGAAATAGAAGTTCACTGCACAGAAACTGTGCAAAACATTTAAAGGACACAATGCTGTCTTTGTGCTAGAAATGCGACGAGATGAGAAATTTGTGTAAATACTGGTGGAAAAACTCGTATGAACATCTGCAAATGTTTATTGCAAACAGTAACTTGTAGTATTTATAAACCGCAAACCTACAGAAATTAAGCAATTTGTTCAACATACTTAGTATATATGTATGATATATTCATTCACTGTATTTTTATCAAATCTATTTTCAGGATTTCTAAAACAACTTCCATCATGTAATTTAGTTAATTTTCTTTAATTCATTCTATATCTATTAAAACACTAATAAAATGCATGACAAAACAAAACTAATGCATCATTCATTATTATAAAATTAATTTTAAAATCAAACAAAAATTCCTTTTAATTACCAATTAATCAACTTCAAATATTTCACCAAATCCAATTATTTTCCGAAAATTCTTCATATAAGCTACTGCGAAATAAACTAACCTTGTTGCAAATTACGTTTTGGAAAGATGTAAACATGTATCCTACTAGGTCAAAAGAAAATTGGCTCACATTGCGCTTGATATTACCACATAATTGAGCAATTTTTGGCACATGTGCCAATTTTCTTCATTCTCACTATATACTGTACGTCTCCATATACAAACACCGAAGTTGCCCTCGACCGACTCACAAATCAAAATCAACATCTACATCCGTGTACTACCTGCATGTGAATACATAAACACTGAAATGCAGACCTAATAAAAGCAATGGCCATTAATTGCAATCCTCCGCATTCAGATAACAATTATTGTATTAGCAAATTGCTAAATTCTACCATTTTCTATAAAATTGGAAAGATTGAAACAAAATAATAAAATCGCAGATAATACTTATAAGAATTTGTTAAATTTACCAATTTACTGGAATTAAATATACAAGTATATGTACTTATAATATAAAAAAACGAAAATTGATGACAATTATATTAAAATTTTACTTTACAAAAAATGCATAATGGACAATTCATCTCATAATCCTACAAAATTAGAAAAATATACCTGTGTAATTCCATTTAAAATGCCCAAGTGCCTAAAAATTCAGTATGTTGTTCTTGTTACTTGTTATACTGAAATGTCATTTCCAGGTTTACATTATTTTCAGTATCTCACCTAACAAATCACATATGTACCTAATTTACATTGTTTCCACTTCACAATCGAGAAAATGTTATTTTCCCACAATCCTTCAAAAGATAATAACAATGCAAAACACATTTCCGGTTCACATTATATACTTATAAATAAGTCCAAAAAAAATAAGTGAACAAAGCAAATCAAAAAGTCAACGACCGAAATGAAAATATAATTCCCTTCCTGTTGAATTTTATCAAGCAAGATATTTTGCATATTTAACCAAATATAAAAATATAAGCCACAAATGTAGACTTTGTATAACGAAGCATCATTTAATTGGATGGATTAAGAATTTATTAAACCCAGCGAAGAGAATTAATAAAGCAAGGGATGGAATTACTGGCAATTTGCAATCAACGAAGCGTTCCTAAAGAAATGCGTTATAATATAAATAATATAATAAAGGTGGAAATGGCGGTTTCGTGCAAAATTCTGCACCGGAAATTTACCGCAAATAATACACTGAGTTGGCGTTCATGTACCATACAACAAAGTATACTATTGAATCCAGAAATAGTGCCTACAATTTCCGGGATATATTGCATTTCCTTCCATGTGCCGCGTTGGCAACATTTAATTAAACCATATCCGCGTTAGGCTTATTTTACGTAACATGCGAGAAATTTAAAATGAAATGTGGGAATATGTCAAACAAGTTAATATTCACTATATACTAACTCAAAATCAATGTATTATTTAGGATTCACGTCATATTGGTGCTATGGTAGTCCATTTCTGAATTCAGTGGTTATTATTTCAAAATTGGAGATGCTACATTGCAAATTTGGAGATTTTAGTCGCATTTGAACATTTTCAAAATCCAATATGCATAAATTATTGGCTCACATCAATAAAAAAAATACACTTAACTGTGCTAAAATTAAGGGGGGGGGAATGATTTCATATTGTGCATAATATTTTCTGCAACGAAATTCGAGAAATATAAATTAAACCAGGGCATTAAAAACTTCCTCATACCTTATACTTTAGACAGGAATAATTATGCACATCTTGAATGGTTGCATAACTTGTTGGTAATTTCGAAAAACAATTGCGCAAATAACGAGTTCGAAATGAGGAAAGGAAACGAATATTGCGTGATGACGTCAATGCAATGCTAGTTTAGTTGCACTTTTTTGCAAAAATGGCGGCCATTTTCTTTTCGGAATAGGGAGTAGGCGATAAATGGGAGTGAAACCTGTCATTATTTAGAAAACATGAAACCCTAATTATGGGAGGCGATCGACATGCAGCAATTAACTCCATATTAAATAACTAAGTTGCAAGAAACTAATAAATAGTGTTTAGTTCAAAACTTTCCATTTTATTGGGGCATATTCCAATAAATGCATTTGCT
>WWPM01024388.1:0-24609 GCA_023279145.1 Glomeris maerens | reverse complement strand
ATAAGTATAGCTGAAAAATATGCATTTTACTAGTATAAAGACCTTACTTGATTTTTTGCAATTGCCCCCCAAAAACTTGCTTTAGTGAATTAAATATATGTAGCTAACTATTTTATATATTAACCATTAAATTGTATATATTTAATTTGCTAAATGTTTTGTCGTGTCGTTTATTAGTTTTAAATGAAAATGTTTGTTCATGTAAAAATAAAGTCCCTGTGTTTTGTTTAGAATATTAAATTCTAAATATTAATTGCATATATTTGTTAAAGTTTAAGTGTACATATTTGTTTTGAATGAACAGTTTAAATTGGAAACTAAATACATCTCCATCAATATTTACGTATAAAAAGTAATTAATTGCGATATTAAAGGAAATTCTAAATATGCTGAGGTTTTTAGTAATGTCTTAATTCTGAAAATTAAGTGGAAAGTTTAAAATGGGAATCTATTTCGTTGTTTTTAAATACGTATGTTAAATTAATGCTGAAATGACCTGCACAGAAGAAAGACGTAAAAGCGAAAATTCGCATAAGTGAGTTTCGTAAAACGAAGCTGAACGCTGTGGCAACAGTGTTTAGTGCAATTTTTGCCGATATGGTTTAATGCACATGGATAAAATTCCTGGAGGTAAATTGCGCGGTGATAAAATAATGTGTGTGTGGTGTCACCACACACATACACTAAACAGAAAAATAATAAAAATGTCGGCTGCTGTGTGACGTCACGTGACATTGTTTGCTTTTTCTCCTCGACTTGCAACACAGTGTAATTTATTAATTGTGCCACTTTGCCAGAGCTAATCGCTACTTGTTATTTTTATTCTATTTAAAAAAACAAAAAAGGGTTGACGTCCGTTGCCGTTCTTATATAGCCATTCAAGCCGCCGCTGCAGCCATTATTAGGCTTATTCGAAAATTTCCATCGATTTTCATCACGTCGTCTGCTACGGTATATATATACTGCGCGACCTTGCATAAAATCCAGACCAATTACGCGGTCATTCAAGATAATTTCCATATTAGTTACATACGCGATAAATCCAGTGGACCAATATTAATTTTTTTTTACGTTTGCGGAATATATAGGCCTAGTTTGTTGTTTTGATCATTAGTCGAGTTTTTCTTAAATTGCCTTTGATGTTGCCGAGTGTGAAAAACCGGTTTTTTTATTTTAAATAGTAAGACAACCGTACGGGAAGCTATTAAAGAATTAAAAGTTCTCGTTGAGATCTGATACTAGTAATTTTGATAATATATTCGTCTTAGAAATGGAACGTTTTTAAATTTATCGAAATTTTTGCATGAAAATTTACAATTATACAAAGAAAATGACAGTTGCGTATGTATCGAGTTAAGCAAAAGTTCTACGCTGATGTGACATGCTGAATCGTTTTCATAACGCCATAGTACTTTCAAACGTTCATTGCTAACTGGCATTTTTTGAACGGTGAAATTCAAAAACGTTCCATAAGTTCAAAAAACGTCTCATAGGTTCAAAAACGTTCCATCAGTTCAAAAAACGTTCCATTCATTCAAAAAACGTTCCACAAATTCAAAAACGTTCCACGAATTCAAAAAAACGTTCCACGAATTCAAAAACGTTCCACGAATTCAAAAAACGTTCCACGAATTCAAAAAAACGTTCCATAAATTCAAAAACGTTCCATTTCCGCTTCACGCAATAACGTTTACCAAAGATTAACGGTGCTTCGCAATGAAAATGTGTTCTTCTACAACTCTTTTCTTTCTTGGAATGCTATGGCTATAACGTTTGTGGTACAGTATTATAATTGTAATCCGCTTATAAATACGGTGAATAATTTTGAATTGGAACGAAGATGACCGTTTGTAGTGTTGTACCTTTTTGTTTGCTGTTTTTGGCGGGGCAGGTAAAAAAAATACAGTAAGATGAAGGCGCGAAAATAGTTGTTTGAGCTACCGTGCGGAAAGACGATAATGTTTGCTAATGGCTACAGATTGCATATATCGAAATATAATACGTGTTAGAGCTGGCTGTATGGTAAATCCTGCGGGGACAAATAAAATGGCCGCAAAATTGTCAACAACAATTTACGATGACACCGCATGTTGACAGTGCATTTACACTGTGTAATTTCAGACTCTGGTTTCGAGTAGACAGGCTACTTACTACACATTAAAATTTCCTAATGCGCATTGTCATTATCTCACTCAAATGACACATTTTGCTACAGAGGAAATCTGTGAAGTTGTAGAATTGAAAATCAAAACCATTCAACTAGAATATACTATATACCACAATGATACAGAGGAAATAATTACCATCCAATTATATAGATAATTTAACAAAATGACAACAATCAGCTTAGAAAATGGGGTATATGTTATGTATACTAAGAAAAGTATTACTGGCTGGTTTGATCAAATAAAGTATTGTTATTGCAACTGTATTTTACAAACGTTTATACAATAACCAAAATGTGATATCACTCGGCTTTTATTACACAGTTTGATACTAGAAATATACAATAAATGTAAAAGAAATAGCAAATTAAATAAAGCAGGCTTTTGTTTTTTTGGTAAAGTATTGTATTGTCATCGATAATACGTAAGTATTGAAAGTTTCAAGTCTATTGAACACCGGGAAGTTGGTTAAAAATGGTCGGCAATATTTGAATGTATATAACAGACAGTGCAAACCGAATGCAAGAGCGTTGTAGTGAAAGTGTGTACAATAAGGGAATGTATTTAGGGTATTTGTATGTGTTTTTTCAGGGTCCTCCTCAGCCTGGCCAGCCATTCAAGTTCACCGTATCGGAAACGTGCGAAAGAATCAAGGAGGAGTTTGGGTTCATGCAGGCGCAGTACCACAGGTATCATGAAATGTATTTACACATTTTTACACACTCTTTCTTGTTTTGTGTTTTCATGTCTTCCATGTTTGGTCGTTTCCCCCTACAACTTTCGTTGTTGGCTTCATCGGCATCTGGCTCGTGTCACTGTCTTTTCCGGAATAACTCCCAATTTTTCCCCAGAAGTTCGAATTTTTGAAGACACAAAGTATAAACTCTGCCAACTAAAGAATAAAACGATGCCCCGCCCCCTGGAATGGAGGAACGCTCGATTAGGTATTCCTGGTAGAGATATTTCGGGTTTTCAAGAACTGCAGCGCCGTCTGTTCAGTAGAGCAGGCGAAACTAAGCGATAAGCAACTCGTAGATTCCTATTGGTGGAAGCGGTCTGGTGACGAAAAATGGGCGGGGCATCGTTGTATTCTTTAGTTGGTAGAAGTATAGTAAACTTCCTTTCTTCTTCATACAACTTTCTGTTATTTGAATTATAAATCTATTCGATTGCTCAAGAATATTACCCATTTTCTTTGTAAATTTTGCAAATAGATGCATCTGAACTTCGTATCTTATAATTTTGAGATTGGAATTAGAAAACCAATCACACAGTTAAGAGGTTTTAAGTTCATTTAAAGAAGTTGTATCGTGTCGTGACGTACTACTTTGCGATACGCGTATATGTAGTGATCAATGTATGTGTGATTCGAATGCGAATCAATCGGAAGACTAAAGTAAGTGATTATCGTCTTTTCTTTTACCATGCATATTTTTTGGCGCCAACATCTTATTGCTACAGCTTGAAGTTGGAGTGCGATAAGTTGGCTACCGAAAAGACAGAGATGCAGAGGCACTACGTCATGGTAAGTACACTGTATACACGCAAACAGTGTTTTCACTTGCCAACAGAAAGCTTTTATTGGTAGTGTTGACACTCTGATCCAGTTGAGTTGGCTAAATGCAGCGCAATTTGTGTCTATATACACTCGGTTTCCACATCCTTTATAATACTTTTTCTTTCAATAACTACATACTACATTCGGAACAGGTGATGTTGTCCAGACCAGACATTATATTATGTTCAAACAAAACCAACTGGAAAGGCAAAAGGATGGCAACTTTTACACACTAGTAAATGCACTTCCCCTTTTAGACTTACCTATTTGCACACACTTACTTACCTTTCCCAGAAACAAATTCAGTTGGATTCGTTTTGAAACTTTATTTTCCCAATATTTTCAAGTTGCGAATGAAGACAGACTTGTACTTTTTGTGAATTTCATTTATTCAGCATGGTACAGGGAATAAAAACGTGAAATTATATTAAGACCCAAATAAGTTTCTGTATTATAGTAACGTACACCTAACGATTCGCAAACTTTATCCCTGGCCGTAAGTATTGAAACTTGGATTTGATTTGGTCTTTGGTAAAGAAATCTCACAGTAAGTAGAAGATGTCTTAATAAAAGCAGCTGCAATATTCTAATTTTTCTTGGGAGATTCGTAATTTTTAATTTTGAAACAAAAAAAAGAGAGAAACCCGATGCGATGTCTGAACACTAAAGCTCAATTATGGCCTAAACTTGTGAAAACAACTTATCACCCACACTGAATATTACATTGTGAATAGCAAATTCCGAATGAAATTGAATAACAAATTGTTATTTTTTTTAAAAGTTCAGTGTTGAACATCTGTGTATAAGTCCACATATTTAATGCAGGGTTGTAACATTCATCGTGATAAAAGAACTTTAAAAGTGTTCAAGATTATGTATTGTACAATATTCGTGTCGGTGATATTTTTTAAAGGAATTTTAAATGTACAGATGCAAGTTTCAGTAAACTATTAATTACAGTAAATTCCAATCAATTAACGGCCTTTTATATTTTCTTAATAATTTCTGTGGCAAATTGTCAATTGTTAAGCTATACTTTAGCGGCAATCTGCATTAACAGTGTGCAAAACAAGATGCAACTGCAATTTTTAGCCAGTTTAATTAACATGGAGTCAATTCATATACAGGGTGATTCAGTATCTCACAATCCGCAAAGTACAGGTGAGTTATATGCTCCTCTGAGGATTCCCCATTTTGTTAAATATTGCGATTTCAAAGTGTCACTACAATTGACGATATTGGTTACTTTGAACTGTATTTCTTCATGCTAATTATAATTTGTGTGGATAAACCTACATTTCTGTCAAGATTTCTAAAAAAAAGATAGAAATGCAATACCATTGAAATTGTCGGTTCAAATTTGTAAATGGCACCAACAGAACAGTCCAAGTTTCACGAGGACTACTGTAACTTCTTCGATCGATTGTGAGATATTGAGGTAAGATAATAATACGCGAATGCATATCTGTAGATTTCCATCTTTCTCAGAAGGAAATTCAATGTCTGAAGGTATGAATTCGCGGGAAAATGTTTACGCAGTTATATTGAGTTCCTTACGAGTAAATTACGATGTTAATTTGCAACCGACCGGAACAGTTGGCCGGATTCCGAAAACGGCTTCCGCGTTATCGATCCGTGTGCTCTTGGCGTGTTTGAATAACGGACCGTGTTTTCTGTTTGTCTGTCCGCAGTATTACGAGATGTCGTACGGCTTGAACGTGGAAATGCACAAGCAGGTAAATGTTGACCATTGCGTTTGCTGACCGGAGACTTTGCGAAAGGAGAACGAACGGCTTGGCAGCTTTGAAATCGGGGAGTACGGTTTGTAAGTTGGTTGGTTGGATGCACACATTACATAGACATGCACATACTGTTTGGTAGTGGTTGGTAAGCCCCGCCCACCCTAATTGCCAGTTAATTCCGGCCGCTTGCTACATGGAGCGTGTGGGCGTAATTAATTAGCCGTTGGTGTTGCGTGCCGTGTCAAGTTTGGTCACGGCCAAACAGAAATTGCGGCCGTTCAAGTCGTTGTCATTGCTATTGCCAACAGCCGCAAATTACACTCTGCGGCCTCAAAGGACCCACCCAACGACCCAAGAGCACTTAATTCCTCTCCTCCTCATCCTCCTCTTCATTTATTTATTCCGGTCGCAGCCGTGTCATCTACCTGTCTATCTATCTATCTACATGCTATACATATCTGTACAATGTTCACCGTTTCCAAGTCTTACGAAAAAAGGTTCTACGAGTAAAGTCTTGTAAATACAGTCCTCCCTCGGTAACTTGTCTCCGCAATTGGCATTCATGAAAAGATGTTTTAAAATTAAATTGAAATAAAAGAAAACAACAGACAAAAATTGGTAAATTATTTTGCGCCTTCCACTTCAATGGAATATTAATAAACAAGTCAACTTTCAATACAAAAGTGTATCATAGTACACTGGATCTGACTGACTGCGCGTGATTCTTGGATGTTGAGGTATTTCGACGTTGGATGGCTGATTTAAATGTTATTTTTTAAGTGGGATTTATCCTTTGTTAGTCGGTTGTAAAGATTTTTGACCTGATGAATGGAGTCGAAACTAGTTGTCTTCAAATAAACACGTGTGGTGTTTTTTTTCTTATCTGTGAGAAATGGATTTCATTGTCTTATTCATCATTATTAGTTAATTTCCAGTAATCCGGCGGTGCTCTGGTCGCATATCTGCCGGATTAACGAGGGAGGACTGTATATAACTGTTTTGTAAGACCGAAAAGCCAGGTTTGAAACCGAGATTGGTCTTAAAAACATGCGGCCTTTACGTTTACTCCCCCTATTCAAATACATTGGAACCAACCAAAGGTATACAAAACTATAGTTTTAGATCCTGGTTGTTTCTTATAACCGAAGGTAAGGTCTCATAGCGAGTTCCCCTGCGATATTGATTTGGGATCTGTGGTATGGTACGTGATGTACGATACAAGAATCTGTTGCGCAGTCCGAGGATCTGCGATATAGGATAGAGAAATCTACGCTGTTGGCTCTAATAAGGATCTGCGATACGGATTAGGTGTCCATGATGAAGTATAGAGATCTGTTACGATATTGCACAAGGGTTTAGATTAGTCTATAGGTGATTTGCGATCATTAGTTAGGAACGGTTTTATCCTGTGCCGTACAAAACCACTGTTGGCGAATATCGCGAAGCAAACATTGATGTGTTTCTTTTCTCTCCCCCCCCTTTTCATCTTAATATTTTGTTGTATGTATATTCCTCCCCATAGGATGACATCGCCATTGGGAACTGGAAACCGAGAGAGCAAATATTTGCCAATACAGCTCACGCAAGGAGAGAGCGAGAGAGAGAGAGAGAGAGGCCCAATGCTATCCCCGACCAGGTCCCTAGCTTGTCATGTGCTCGCTTTCCAACACAAACATATACTATAGTACACACAGTTGTAATCCAAAATGGTAGCCACCTTTTGAGTGTTGCGATCGATTCCCTCCGGTCTCCTTCCGATCCTGAGGGGGAAGTTTCAATTTTTGATGAACGCTGACAAAACTGGCTCCCGGGGTCGATACCGTGTCTTTTCTTCCTTCTTCTTTTTCTCCTCTCCTTCCACTTGGGATGTTTCTGAACCAATCCCGGCTGTACTTTGAGAGTAGTATAGTCGCTTCCAGGTACGAATGTTACGCCTTGAAGACCATTTTCCTATTTACGGCAAACCGCGTTGGGATTTGACGGTTGCGTGCCTTATAAATTGATAGACTGCGTAATTTCTGTCTTGTTTTACAGTAGTTTGGGGACCTTTTTCTTTTTGTTTTTTTTTGAAGAGTAACTTTTTGAAAGGATAGTTTTCAGTACTTGTTCTTATAGTATAGCCGGGAAACTATTTATTGATTGATCGTTGGCCGCAGCACGCGATGAATAAGTGAACAACTGCAAAGCGAGATGTGTTCGTATTTTATTTATTGAAGTTAGAAATCTAGAATATTTGCTACCAAAATAAAAACAATGCTTGAAATCGGTAATTTTTAGGGTTCAATTCAGTTACGTGTAATAGGAGTACATTTAACGGCACTTAATTGTATTGAATTGTTGTTTCAAATTAGATCAATAGTTTATTGACATTGTGGTAAACATGACTGCGTTCAAGGTAACAGTATTCTTTTATTATTATTATTAGTACAATTTCACTTGAGAATCTTTAATGATTTACTATTGCTATTACATTGCGAACATAGTTTTAATCTCATTTTAAACTTTTGGCAAAGTATTATCAAATGTAAAGTCCTAACCAAGTTCCGCATTGTTTGATGTTGCCGTTTCCGAGTTATTGGCTACTGAAGTTTCATCAAATAGTAGGTTGAACCTGCTAGTTGAATACCCCCAATGCACTCAATATGTGGGGGGAAATTCAGTTAGAAGGTCGAAAAACATACTTAACGGAACCAATATAGCCGCTCTTTAAATGCATGACAATTCTTCGTAAATTTTACGGAAACAAGCCAGTAGTTTTATTTACACTGTTACGGTATCAAGAATCTGACCGAAGTTTTTTTCAAGGGGGTGTTACTGAAAATTGTCAGTTCACCTTTTCAAAGAAACACAACTGAAGTGCAAAAACGTTTCTTGGTTTTGATATCGTTGACATTTTTGCGGTCACGATACCTAATCAAAAGTAAACACGCATCTTATCGCGCGATATATTTTTCTTTCGGTGGGAGATTTGTGCTTTTTACACGATTTTATCGATAAAATATAATTAATAGGGAGAAGTCTCGTGATCCACCGCAAACTTTGAAATAACACGAAATAGTTTTTTTTTCTGTTTTGGCGAGAACCGTTACGCGAGACGTGTTTCGCGTACCAACATCCAGATAATGTCGTGCATCTAATACATGACGGGGAGGGGAAATTGCATTGTTCTTCGAAGATTGTTTGCAAAGTACATAAGTGGAATTATGTTCTTTTTTTGTGTGTATATTTCTTTTACATATGCGTGTTGGAGGTCACGCTTTGAAATTTATTACGGGTAGTTGGTGATTTTTCAGACTCGAGCCATCAAAACGAGAGATACTACGGCTGGTTCTCGTTTAGCCACTTTGGCAATGATAATAACAATAATATAAACCGTGGTAAGAAAGATAGAGGGAATCAACAATGAGGTGTTTTTTTTCCCCAACCTTTCTTACGGGTTGTACGTTTCTCTCGTACGATACGAGAAGGTAATTCATATTCCTGTGCGCAAACGTGTTCTCGACTCCATATCTGCCAAAAATCTGCCAAGCCGTTTCTTCTTTTTCTTCACGTTTTCTTGCGGTCACCGGTTGCAATCTTGATTTACCTTCGCGAGAAGTTAACTTGACACGACGATGACCTTTCCTAATACCCGTTTAATTTCGTTCGCAGACCGAGATCGCGAAAAGACTCAGCGCCATCTTGGCCCAAGTGATGCCCTTCCTTCCTCAAGAGGTACTTTGGGCAAGTTTCATAATACGTATACGTACTGAGAAAGTCAGTCCCCTTTCTCTCTATAACAACCTTCCCGTTTGCGTTTCGCTTCCGCGCGATCCGCTGATAACTTCTCGCGGTTTCCGCAGCACCAGCAGCAAGTTGCGACGGCCGTTGAGCGAGCGAAGCAAGTCACCATGACAGAGCTCAATGCCATCATCGGGGTAAGAGCAACAAGAAGGGGCTGTTGGCCCTAAGGTGAACTAATGAACTGACACGGTTATCTGCCCTTACCTTTAATTTTTACGACAAATAACACTTGTACGTACCTTACGCGTGTCCGGCGGTATATTTTGGTTGCAGACTTAATGCAACTCGAGGCATTGGAATAACTTTGCTATTTGCATTCCAGTTATGTTTAATACTTTCGGTCATTGATTCTGAACTAAACATTCGCGATTAGAAAACCTTGTCAGTTCACTTCGAAGGTTTTTGAAATTGTATTAACGTGTTGCGTTGATTTTGTCAACGGCAGCATCAGATGCATGCCCAGCAGCTGCCTCACATGCACCCACCGACCCTTCCCATGGTGCCCCATCCGGGCCTTCAACCGGCCGCGGCCATGCCGGTCGTCACGTCCGCTTCCGGCCTCTTGGCCCTTTCAGGCGCGATGGCCGCCAGCGCCGTATCGGCAGCTTCGCATCTGAGCGCGCTCAAGGAGCACCGTGAAAGGGAAGAAGCCACTAAGAGCTCCAGTAGTGGTAATTATGACAAATCTGTCTCCGTCACCTGGGAACTTGCAACGTGGTTTGTCAAATTCCCAGGTTATAAAGTACGGTAGGGCTCCCAGAAAGTAATGCGAGTGACCTTTTACTGATTAAACGATGGCGAGATATTGCAGCTAAAAAACGAATAGACAGGTTGAAACGGAGCTCTATTATGGATTTTCTTAAATCGCGTTAGTGACCATATCTGCTGTGTTTGTTGACCGATTTCAACTCTGTTTTCACCAAAGTGTTCAGAATATGGTTGGCAACATTTCCTAAATTGAAACTATTCCCCTATCGGCAAAACTAACAGAATTAGTTTTCGAATGGCCTTGAAATCGGGCATCAAGGTCACGCCTGAGCCGCCATAGGTAGATGTCTCCCAGTGTGTAGACCAACTTTGTTCATACTCATAAGTCACCTAGAATCATCACTGTCAAAGTTATTTCCAAACAGGCAATTGTTTTCATTTCACGGTTTTGAATGCGGTGCAGTTGTCAGCTAAAACTGAAATACCTTTTGCTCCATTATTCTTTTTCCCCCTCCATCGATGTTTTTGGAGAGGAAAGTTATAAACTAAGAAGATCTTTAATAAATTAGACGGAAGATTTGAAGATTAAATTTGTGCGCAGTAATGACAATTGAATCCAGCCATTTGTATTATTAAATTACTGACTTGTTTTATCTATCTTTTGCGCGAGTCTTGTCAGTTGAACGCGTAAAGCAATTATACATTCCCCTTTTTTTTGAGTTTGGTATAGTTTATAGCTTTCCTCGTGCGTATGGCCTTTGAGTTTGAATAGCACATTTGTATAAAGCAGAGTGGAACAATTTTAATTGGAAATTATTACATGCGGAAACCTTGAAAACTGACGTTGATCGCGCAGTTGCGTTATGCGAAGCCGTCGCAGAAAACAGTCGGGGCTTAATTGAAGCCAAAAAAGAAAACGGACATCTATAAATATGCAATTAAGCAGTATTTTTTAAACTCTCCTTTACAAATCGATGGGTTTTTTGTTGCGTATAGTTGTATTTTACTCCCAAGGTCCTTTCTGTATATTTTGATGCCGCAATTAAGTGCAGTTGAGTATAATTCCTATACATTCTTCGACTTACAAATGCAAAATAGTTGTTTCTGCAGAACTTCTGCAATGACTGAAAATAATCTGTACAAAATCTGACAAATATCTGCAAACTACGAATATATTTTCTGCAGCCGTAGTTGCATAGATCTGAAAATATTGATTTCTGCGGATAATCTACAATTTTGTTCCGGGATGTAGTGCTGTAGTTGCGAGCTTTCGCGGTTCTAC
Organism: Glomeris maerens; assembly: GCA_023279145.1. Taxonomy (NCBI): domain Eukaryota; kingdom Metazoa; phylum Arthropoda; class Diplopoda; order Glomerida; family Glomeridae; genus Glomeris; species Glomeris maerens. The sequence goes on along the minus strand of WWPM01024388.1, from coordinate 13,371 downwards.
GTTTTCCCCATATAACTTGATTTTAATACTACGTGGTTTTGGTGTTTTTTCATTGGCCGTATTTCCAACTGAACGCCAATGCGACGACCGTGTAGCTGGGACGGACGAGAGACGAGTAAGTGAAGTGAAGTGAAGTTTGCCGCATTTTTGCCAAAGATCAGTTCAAAAAAAGACGTAACGCTGCGTCCGCTTGCAGCGTAGTTTAACTCCACCTAACGAGAGGATCAAGTACAGGAGTCACTCGCCCGATGAGCCCAGACACGAACCCAAGAGACGCAAAGAGAACAAAAACGTGGCTGTCAGTAAAAACAAAAACTTCCTAATACCGATCGAGAGTCTTACCGTAACGTATGTTATGTGTGGTGTACGCAGGAGAGTGACGGTGAGAAAAGCGACCAGGATCTGGTTGTGGACGACAGCAACGAGGTGCGTGTCCGCAGTTCGGGGTACGGCGGGCCCAATGCACCACGTCAAATGTTTTATATTTATTTTTTCGAAGGGCCCGCTTTCGCCGCCGAGCGGGGAATACGCCGCTCGCGAGAACTCGGAAAGGCCCCCGAAGCTGGTTCCTCCTCACAGCGGCTCGTCGTCGAGCTGCAGCACGCCTTCGCTCAAATCAAAAGAAGTGAGTTTGTCACGGTAATTTGGGGGCAAGATTCGCAAATTTTTCAATGAGAATTGAATCGGAGAAACTTGAAATGAATATCGGAATTCTGAAATTTTGAAATGAATATCAGCGTTTTTAAATTTGAAATGAGTATCAGAATTTCCCAAAGAATATCGATTCAAAAACTTGAAATGGATATCAGAAATATTAAATTTCAAATCAAATTGAAATGAATGTCAGCGTTTTTGTATTTGAAAGGAAAGTCAGAATTTCCCAAAGAAGATCAATTTTTAAATTTGAAATGGATATCGAAAATCTGAAATCAAATTCAGAGAATTTCAAAATAAACATCGGAGAACTTTAAATTGAATATTAGAGAATCTATTTAGAAAACTCCAAAATGCAAATTTATAAATAGATTTTGCAGAATTTCTCTGAAAAATAGTAAAGAGTATCACTTAAGGGATTTACTTTTAAGATCTTAAACATCTGGAGCACGCAGAGAATTTGAAATTGCCAGATAAAAACCAGTCCAAATCATGATTATTATAAACAATCTGTGTAAACATTTTTAAAATAATGATTTTAGTGTTCAGTATAATGTAACAATTTAATTTGAAGAAAATCAAAGTAAACATGGAATTGTTAATTTCGAGTGTTAAAATCCAAAGTTCAGTAGCAACTTTGCGATCCATGTTGACTTATATTTGTTGTATTTTCCCTCCCAAAAAAACCAAAACAGGGTGACAAACCCACGACTCCAGTTTCAAAATCGTCCACGCCTACAAACAACGGTAACAATCACGCGCTGCCACCTTCGGGATCCTCGAAGCACGCCAGCAAACCTTCCTCCTTAGGTGCTGTCTTGTAATTAATCGATTCTGTCTTCAAATCGAGTCACGCGATATAAGATTAGCTGATTCTTTGCAGGGCCTTACCCTTACATACACGGAAGCGGCGCGAGCAGTCTCGGTGCCAATCTTCTTCCCGCCGCTTACCCGCAAAATCTGTCAACGGCGGTTAATAATTTCAGTGCCAGGGGAGAGGTAAAATGCAATGCCAAATCTCCTGTTTTCCACGGACCTTTGCAGTTAATAATCTTGTCGGCAGATGCTCCAATTTGGAACCGTAACCGTGGGAAATTTCATATATTAATATATATATTAAAGAATTCCTCGTTTTGTTTGCCGCGGCTTCTCAAAAATTTCATTTCAATGCGGTACAGTAATTGCTTTGTCGGGATTGTTTTTACCTGAGGTTGTAGTTAGTCGCTTAATGCTTTAATCGGTAATGAATGCCCTTGCGGTACAATTTCAGTTTTAGTTTTTCTAGAATATCAAATTAGGGTGTGGTTTTTCAATATTATACCGCACTTATTCACGTAGCATCGGCTCAAATAATTATAGTGTTTTCACGGGATAAAGATGCGAAAGTGTTTTTTAAGTTAATAATAAGTCTGGAAATAATTCCTAAAACAAATTATAAACAAAGAGAATTTGTGTAGATTTATTTCAAATTTTGACAACGTTTCTTTCAGTTTAATCGTCTGATTTTAAAGTATAATATATAATTCACATGAACAATGCGAAATGGAAAAATGGAATTAATTTGTTCATTAATAATATGTTTGTAAATTATTTAGTATTAAATGGAATTTTATATAACTTACAAAATGGCAATTACGTATATAAAGACGAGCAATTTTGCTACAATTACAAAACACTGCGATGTCAGAAGTGTATTTCGCAAAATGATTCAATATCGTTCAGAAAATGAAAAGCTGCAAAGGATCGGGGGAGTTTGAAACTTTTCGAGGTTTCGATAACAGATAATAATGTTATTGTGAATTTGATTCCACAGGGTGGATTTGAACCTCATTCGTCCGTTAGGAATTCAGCTCTGAGTTCAAGTTTAGGAAGTATCCCAGGGATAAAGCCGTAAGATTATACCTGACATCGTTATTCCCATAACTTTTAGAATTTTAGATATAGATACCTGTCCTTTTTTTCTCTTCAGCGCGTACTCATTTCACGTGAGCGCGGACGGGCAGATGCAGCCGGTGCCCTTTCCCCCCGACGCGCTCATCGGACCGGGCATCCCGAGACACGCCCGCCAGATAAACACCCTGAACCACGGCGAGGTTGTCTGCGCGGTCACCATCAGCAACCCGACGAAGTACGTGTACACCGGCGGCAAGGGTTGCGTCAAAGTCTGGGACATCAGCCAATCTTCCAGCAAGGCGCCCGTTTCTCAGCTAGATTGCCTCGTAAGTTTCCCCCCACTCAAGCTTCATCTCTTGTTTGTTTCACGCCAACGTTTCTTTTTCAGCAACAGGACAGTTACATTCGCTCGGTGAAACTACTTCCCGACGGTAGGATGCTGATCGTGGGAGGCGAAGCGAGCACGCTATCGATCTGGGACCTAGCAGCGGTAACCCATAGGACCCATTATCATATTTTGAAACTGTTTGTATGAGATTTTCGTACAACAGCCGACGCCGCGCATCAAAGCGGAGCTGACTTCCTCGGCGCCAGCGTGCTACGCGCTGGCCATCAGCCCCGACTCGAAGGTGTGCTTCAGCTGCTGCAGCGACGGCAACATAGCCGTGTGGGACCTTCACAACCAGACCCTGGTCAGGCAGTTCCAGGGCCACACGGACGGGGCCAGTTGCATCGACATCTCGAGCGACGGAACCAAACTGTGGACGGGAGGTCTGGACAACACGGTCAGGTCTTGGGACCTGAGGGAAGGGCGCCAGCTTCAGCAGCACGACTTCACGTCCCAGATCTTCTCGTTGGGTTACTGTCCCACCGGCGAGTGGCTGGCAGTCGGGTCAGTATTTTAACTAACCCCCATAACTATTACTACAACTGTTGCGGCTGTAATATATAGATCGATCGTTTCAGAATGGAGAGTTCGAACGTGGAAGTGCTGCACTGCATCAAGCCGGACAAGTACCAGTTGCACCTGCACGAGAGCTGCGTGCTGTCGTTGAAGTTCGCCTACTGCGGCAAATGGTTCGTGAGCACGGGGAAAGACAACCTGCTGAACGCGTGGCGGACCCCGTACGGTGCCAGCATCTTCCAGGTCTCAGTCAGTTGCTCAGTCATAAGAATCGCTTTGTGTTCTTTGTGGCCGGTCCAACTTAAACGAAGCGTTTCTTTTTTCTCTTCGTACCCGCAGTCCAAGGAAGCCTCGTCCGTTCTCAGTTGTGACATTTCCACGGACGATCACGTGATCGTTACCGGTTCGGGAGACAAGAAGGCCACGGTCTACGAAGTCATCTACTGATCTCGCTTCGTTCGATAGGTCTTGGAAGAAAGTGAATCGGGAAGACACTTGCAGACTATATCCAAAAGTGTGCGACTTGCTGTATTATTTTGTTTTTAAAAGAAGAAGAGATGCCGGTTCGCGGCGGACTAATCTGCGAGAAGTCTCGTATCTACTCAACGGGAAAACCTTTCGTTTCGTCTACGTTTGCGGTTCACAAAAAGCAGGGGATAGTAAGCCAACAACCACGTTGAAAAAGCGAGAGATTTCTTTTGTACTACTACCACGATCTCATTCTTGCGGTCGGGATTATTTCAGCGGCGTTACCGTCGCTCGGTTCCGCGAGCGGGTACTACGGTATCGGGGAAGAAAAATGAACGTTGGCAACTGAATTAAATGTTTTCTTTTTCTTTTTTTTACGATAATATACTAGTGATTATCCTATTTACACATTTCAGAATGTACATAACAAATTGTATTGTAATCTGACTGCTGGTTTCAACATTTATTAAATTGAGAACATAATTATTAATCGTAAATATGTGGTTCATACCTAACAATTTTAATTCTTGATTTATACGTGTTCAAAATTAAAAGTTTTGGTATTTAGTGAGTTTGATGTACAGAATTGCTTTCATTCATTGATTCTTTCCTTCCTCGAAATCAGAAACGGGAACCGCAAATCAAGATTTTAAAATGAACTTCTTGAGAGAGAGAAAAACAATTTTATTTGACAATATACATCTGCAATTATAATAACGATAATGTTTGTGTTTTGTAGGTTCGCCCCAAAAGGATTTGACTCTGAAACGACAGTTTTAATAATAAGCAAAAGCAGTTGGACTTTCTGCACATTGAAATGGCAATTGATTAAAGTGAAATCATTGAAATGCGATGCTCAGCAAAAGCAAATTGCAAAACTTTACGCAGTTGCCGCTATTTTTTTCTTTCAACCCCCTCACGGCCGTATTTATAGAGGCGAGTGTATTTCATTGAACCGTACAGGTATATAGTGAATATTTGTCTTCAATTGGTTTGTTTGTTTGCTTGACTGATTGATTGATTGACTGACTGACTTACTGAATGAATGAATTGATGATTCCGACTTAAGCGCTAACGTTACCTCGACGTGTAACAAACCTCGTGTGATTAAACGCCCATTTCATTCTTAACATTTGACTTCGTTCATTCCGCATCATCGATGTCTTCCGGCTTTGGCAATAATTCGGGTCTCAAGATCTGGCGCTGAAGGGCCGTGATGTTCTCGTGGAAGTCGGCCATCATGGACATCAAGAAATCGAAAGATCCCGCGTCACCCTAAAGAAGTATAGAAGTTTCAAATATTTTCCGATGAAGCTACGATATGCCATTTTATAACTCCAACTCTCGTACCTTTTCTCCTTTTATTCCAGGGTCTCCTGTTATTCCCTAGTGAAGAAAAAAACGAATTTCAAAGCGGCGATATTATTATGAAATCTGTAATACGATGCAATCTTGTTCATGTTTTGTTCAGTTTTGCATGTTTAATTTTGTTTTCAAATCTTTGTTTGCAGCTCTGCTATCAACATTGGGAAATATGGCAAATTCAGGGAAGTTATTAGTAGTTAGAAATACACTATAACTCCTCGTGTAGGTTATTAGTTATCTCTCCTATGCGATAATATCTAGTTTTGTAAGACGATTTCAAATAATAGTATGACGTATTTACATTTTTAAAACCTGCTGATGGTTGGGAAATGAAAGAAAATATAAGTAGATCGAATTCAATGCTCTGATAAATCTACTTCGCGTATTTCTGTAATGGACTTGTAAACTACGTAATTACCTGCTCGCCGTTGATACCAGGGGCACCTGGAGGACCCTTTAAAGTTGAATCTCAGTTTTAGTTTATGGTTTACTACCAGCAAACATCAATATGCTGATTTACCATTGGACCTCGTTTACATCTGCAGAAATTTGTGTTTTCCGACACGATAAGGTCTTCGTTGTCGAAGTCATCGTCGTAATCTTCCGCCACGGTTGGGTCATCATCGGCGCTCTCCTCTTCTGCGGTTGACGGGTTAGTGGGTGAAGATGGTATAGGCCCAGGGGCACCGGGAGGACCGGGGAACCCTCGAGGACCGGTGGGACCGTCGGCACCGGGAGGACCTTCTGGACCCGGAGGACCGGCCCCAAAACTGTACAGTCTGATGGCCATCGTCAAAGCTTGCACCTGTGTCATATTCATCAATCATTATTAGTATACATTTTCATTTGTTATTTGCAGATCAAATCCTACGACAAACCAAACCACCGAGCTGAGTTCACGTTCCAGATGAGTTTCAATTAATACAATTGTAATTTAGTTGCTATACCTGTGAATAAACTACAAAGGGGATAGAGCTATACAAACCTTTTCTTCCAATTCCGTGATTCTGTCTTGCAGAAGCGAGACTTGCTTGCAACCGGCCGCGCAGCCGTCTTCCTCGGACACGCTGGCGTTCAGCGACAAGCCTCTCTCTCCGGCACGTGAGAAGAAAATTCGCCAAATCCAAAAATTTTATATAGAACCCCCCAAATCGTTTCAATGTCGTTGCCTATTTTCTTTCCAGTTCATACCTGCTTCGGCAACGCGGTCGCACGACGCGTTGTCCGCCCGCAGTTGGTAACCGTCGCGGCACGCGCATTGGAAACCGCCGGCAGTGTTGATGCACTTGTGTTGGCAACCGCTTTTATTCGTTGCGCATTCGTCCACGTCTGCAAACAGCGATCAAAATCCCACTTGGTATATTTACGTACAAAATGTCTCTTCCCGATCACAGTTTTTTTAAATAGAAAATCTAGTTTCAATAGTTCAAAAACTTAAAATGCTTAATACACTGTATATCTCCTATAGTTCCCTCAAAGTTTGCGAAATACAACGAGGAACAGTAAAGACCCTTTACAAGTTGATTAGGTCCAAAGAGATCCTCCTAACCAAAAATTTTATTCGATGTATTTGGGGAGAAAATGATGTTTTAATTATTAAAAACTTAAAATGCTAATATTTTCTTAACTAAGCATTGTAATTGCCTCTTAAAAGTATACAAAATGTAATATGTGGGTGATTTCTTTAATTGACAAGATAAGATGGTACCTTCGGTGATGATGATGATGATACAAGATGAGTATTAATGATTGCTGAATTTCTACTAACCAATGCAGTAGGAAAGATTTGATTTTCTGCGCTCCGGGTCGAAAGTGAAGCCGTGAAAGCAGGTGCAGATCACTCGGCTGAAAAATATCGAGCATTTCTGCTCGCACAAGTCCAGCGAGCAGAGGTCCACTCCTGCAATGGAAGTTCACTTAATTCCTAAAATTAATGCAATATTTGTTGCAGGTACGTTGAACGGGATATTCGTACGTGTATTTTCTGGGAAAGTCGTAGTGATTTTTCAAATCGGTCACGCGAAATACGAATCATGTTATATTACGTATTTCTGAATTTATAGTTTTTTGCAGGAATAGAAATCTATAAAAGTTGCATTTACCGTTGGAAATGCACCGTCCCGCGACGTAAGTGAATCCTTCGCAGCAGTGTTTTCTATTCAAATTGTTTTCTCATATATATAATTTTTCTAACTTCACAAACGTTTCAGTTTCATTATTATACCGTTTCTGGAATAATCTTACCGGAAACAGTCGATCCATCGGCCGTTGACGTGACATTTGTATCTGGTTGTGATGACGTTTTCCGACGGACACACTAAAGTTTCTGGTCTTTTTCCAGTAAGTATAAATAGTTAACCACATGCATTATAATATGAGATTCGTGCCATTTCGGAAAACAAAAATGCGCAGACCTTTCGGCTGTTTCGACCGTATCCAAGTAAAATCCTTGATCCCATTGAGAGGCTTTCGTGAATTTCGTTAAAATAGTAATGAACAATAATATTGCAAACATGAGATTGAAGTTGTTCCCCATTTTATCCTTTTCAGGAGAAAGTTGAAGCGCAAATTCAAAGTGCGTATCGTGACTTGGTGCGTGACACCGAGACTGAAAACACTGAAGCCTCTGTTTGGATGGAAACCAAGTTTTAAAAATCTCAAGGGTAAAAAGATACACATTGGGGTGAAGATGGATAGCTTGACTTATCCCGTCTTTGATTGCCAATTAAGATCTTAATTGCGTTTTAATTAATTGGCACAGATGCAACTTGTAGCTGTTAAAAAAATTACATGAAAACGCTTTTATTACTTGAAAAAACATTTTAAAATGCTGTCATGTAATACAATGTACATTTCAAAATTGCTATTTAATTTGAATTGAATAAACATTGTAAAACATTATATCAATAATGAAATTAATTAATTTAAAATAAGCTGCAACAGTTTTGTCGATCTTGCATTTTTAAAGAAAGAAATACTTTTTAAAAATGCACATTGTTCCACCCTCAGTTTTTATTTCTCCTTACTAATGTTCAAATTTTAATTCAATAATCCCAGCTATTTGTATAGTATTTTGTATTATAGGGTAACGTAACGCGTGACGTCATCATGACGGTTCGTTCCCTGATTGGCTGACGGAAAAGGTAGTTCCACTGGCATGGCCTGGTTATGATACATGTATCACACTTGGCGTGTGCAAAGTTTTGAACTTTTTCGTCGTGCGTTTGACTGCCTGCACTTATAATAATAATATCCGTAATTGCTGAAAATATGTTGGCTTTATCTCGCTCGAGATCGGTCGCAAGATTGCTGAAGGTATATTTGCACTTGTTTCGTTTAAAATGGCGAAAAATTGACTCGTGTTTGCGTATTTATAAAAGGTTGCCATTGAGGATTCTCTGGCTTCACGAGTTAGATATCGATCTACGACTCCTATAAACACTTTAATCATGTTCGTGCCTCAACAAGAAGCCTGGGTTGTGGAGAGGATGGGACGTTTCAGCCGCATATTGCAACCGGTAAGGCGGGAAACCAGCGAGTGTAAATTTTACATTTTTTGTTGCGCCACTCCGGCGTGTCGCGCAACTTTCCGTGACGTCACTCGTTGCGTTTACGTTGGCCCGCAAGAAAGCGTTGCACGGGTTGTTGTCGACGCGCAATAGATGAAATGCGTTACTGAAATTGCCGATTTATTTGCAGGGCTTGAATTTCTTGATTCCCGTCGCTGACAAGGTGAAATACGTGCAAAGCTTGAAGGAAATCGCGATCGACATACCCAAACAGTCCGCAATAACATTAGGTTTGTAATTAGCATTTTACAGTGACGACTTTAATTAAGTATACATAAATTTTTAAAAAAGTAATAATGAAATATGCGTAAATTATTTTCGAATAATCACGTAATATAATTTCTATAATTTGCCGTTTAGATAATGTAACTTTAAGCATCGATGGTGTGCTTTATTTGCGTATTTTGGACCCATATAAAGTAAGTTCACTGAAATGTAACTATTTTTTAATTCAAATATAATTTTTCAATTGATTTTATTTGTAGGCAAGTTACGGTGTGGAAGATCCCGAGTTTGCGATAACTCAGTTGGCGCAAACCACGATGAGGTCCGAACTGGGAAAAATCACGATGGACAGCGTGTTTAGGGAACGAGAATCCTTAAATGTTGCCATCGTCGGTATATATGAAAATAAAAATGAAATTTTTGACATGATCATTTGAAAATTTGCTTCTCTGTTTTTAGAAATCATAAACAAGGCGAGCGCAGCGTGGGGAATAAGTTGTTTGCGTTACGAAATACGTGAGTTCAACGCGGTAGCATTTTTTCCGCGCTGTCAGTGAGATGCAATGTGATTTTTTATACGTAAAGGAGATATTAAGCTGCCGCAGAGAGTTCAAGATGCGATGCAGATGCAAGTCGAGGCGGAAAGAAAGAAAAGGGCGGCCATATTGGAATCGGAAGGTATCGCAGATACGAAAATTTCGGAAAATGGCATCGCGCAATTTCCATTAAGATACCGAAAATATCATAATATGCTTAAAATTTGAAGATCTCTAAAAATTTAAAAATCCTGAAAAATCCCCCGAAATGTTAAGAATTCCCGGAAGTTTCCAAAAATGCCAGAATTTGAATGAAATCAAAGAATATTACAAAGATTACGCATTAATTGCCAGAATATATACTTTTTCAAGTATACAAAAATTTAAAAAATGCAACAATTTATAGAAAAAAGTTATAATTTCCTTTATTAACACAAAAATTAATATTTCGCAAGAAATTCTCGTAGTTTGCATAAAATCCAAACAAGCCCGAAATCTCCCTACAAAATGTCACAATTAGGCAATATGTCAAAATGTTAAAAAAAAAAATCAAAAAACTGCAAATAACTAAAGATTGAATGAATTAAAAATAGTGTTATGGAATTGTTTCGAACAGGTGTGAGGGAAGCGGACATCAATGTTGCCGAAGGAAAGAAAAGGTCCAGAATTTTGGCTTCCGAGGCCGATAGGACCGAGCAAATAAATCAAGCAACTGGTAAAATAAAACTCCCCAAATTTACTTTTAGTATTTCCAAAACATCTCTAATCATTTCCCCTCTTTCTTTTTTTTTAAAGGTGAGGCGTCCGCTATATTCGCACGTGCCGAAGCTAGGGCCAAATCTCTGCGAGTCGTCGCAAAGGCCCTAGCCGTTCAGGTAAAGTATTCATCCTCTGCAAGTGATTTATTACTGTCATGTATTTTGAATGGTGGAAAAAAATGGCATTTCAGGACGGGGCCAACGCGGCTTCGCTGAACGTGGCCGAACTGTACGTGCAAGCTTTCGGCAAGTTGGCCCAAAAGGGAAACACGCTGATCCTGCCCGCCAACACGGGCGACGTGAGCGGCATGGTCGCGCAAGCTCTCGCTATTTACAAGACATTGAAGAGCGGCAACGATAACGACGCGGGGTTCGAGTACAGCAACGACACGGGCGAGTTTGTGAGTGACGAAGAAGCCGAAGAGACGCGTGCGAGTCGTAACGAAGACGTAGAGGACGACGTTCCTCCCAGAAAATGAATTGTCATTTCAGTGTTTCTTTGCATCATCACGAATAAAAGAAGAGAACTTGCGGAGAACTTTGTAGCCAAGAAACGGTAATGTTGAACAGCCCTGGTTTGTGGGCAGGATCGGCACATTTCCCTTTCGTGCCCAAACTTAAATTGCGTAGAATTTGGTCGTAGAATTTGGTCCATTTAAAAAACGTTATACGTAAAACGTCCATTTAAAAAACGTTATATGTAAAACGTCCATTTAAAAAACGTTATACGTAAAACGTTCATTTAAAAAACGTTATACGTAAAACGTTCATTTAAAAAACGTTATACGTACGTTAACGTGCAAATTTTAATAAACCGGCGAAATAACTGCAAGATACACTGTTATTCAACTTTTCTTTGGTATTCGTTTATTCGGTGTCAAAATACATCGTTATTATTTCAAAAGAAATCACAAAACCATTTCTCAAATTTTTATACGATTTTTACAGAAATTTATGACTTGTGCGTCATTTGTGTAATTTTGCGTAATTAGAATGCGGAACAAACGTCTAAGTTATTTCTTCTCTCACACTCCAGGTGGCGCTATGCACAGCCAATGAAAACCGACTATTGGGAGCCAATCAGCGCATTTTGCCGACAGACTTCAGTGGTGATAGTTGAAGCACGGGTTGAAGGTTGCCGCTGAATTCGGTTAGAAGCGGACAAGTTGAACTGTCGTTCATCTGAACGATGAATTCGATACAATTCATCTCTGTATTTCCATTGCGATAAGTAAAAGAAGGTAGTTTCACTTGTTCTCGATATTGGAAATAAAAAACCATGAAAGAAAGACCAAGGAGGGAATCCAACTCGGGTACCTGGGAGTTTTTGGAAAACTCCCAGGGTCGCACGGACGCTAGGTGGCGCCACTGCTTTACAGAGTGATAACAGCGCCGCCCGTGGCTAACCTGACAAACAAGTACAATACGTATAGCAAACGGCAATTGCATAGATTGCACTAACACCGTGTTTATTCATGACACCGTTTTCATTTTTGTAGACCCCAGGGTTATTAGAAACATACGTTTTCAAATCGGTACTTTACAAGATTGGAAAGCAGCACTCTTCTGTTTCCTAGGTATTTGCTTGCATTCCTATTGGAAAAATCAAAATTCGAAATATTAGTTACAAATTTTGACATTTTAAGCAAATGTCGAAAACATTGAGGTTAAAAAGAGAAGGAACACGAAAGAAAGCTTTGTTAAGTTGAATAGTAGGTATTTGCACAAAAGTCGCTCAGCAAAATGCGCCGATTGGAATACCAATCGGCACAGAGCAAACGATTGTCAGTTTTCATTGGCTGTACAGCGCGCCATCTAGCGTGTGAAAGGAAAACAACAAATAAACACATTTGTCACTCATATTTACAAATTTTTACGAATAATTATTTACCAAAAACCGCGCAAGTCATAAAAGTACGGTTCACGTGCCAAAGCGTGTCTGGGGACAGCGTCGGCGATTCACATTAAACCGTGTTTTGGGCAACGTTGGTTTCGGGACAGTACCGGCGAAGCAACCAATATCGATATGTATCGATTTAGAATGTTTCTCATCCACGGCCATTTGAAACGTCTCGCAAAGCCACTACCCGCATATGAAAATCAAACATTTCAGGTTCTTTCTCCTGAAGTGACGGAAAGGGATATCTTTGAACACTAGATAGCGCAATCGAGTCGATATGCAATTATCGATAAATATCGATATCGTCGGCGCGGGCGCTCTCCGTAGACACGCTTCGGCACGTGGGTCGAACTTCATCGCTTCTCATCGTTTTTAGGGCACTTATAATGACTTCGAAAACAAGTTTGTTATATATATTTCAAAGCACTTTCATTACTTACTACATATTGGCGTCTGTTGGTTGTTTTAGACGCATGTAACCTACTGAACTGCGCTCGAGACGACACTTTGAAACTGTTGTGCCAAAATTAGAATTGACTAATTCCCTGCCCCGCCCACAATGCAGACTGGCAAGTGTGGTGTACGCCTATTGGCCTGTCTGCATTGTGGGCGGGACGGGAGACTAGTCTCTTCTAATTTCGGTCCTTAACTTCATCTCCTCAATGTGGTAACTTGTACTGAACGTCATGTAGTCAACAATGTGTTCAGATCATTCCTACAACATGTAAATTATGTGTCCAACACGAGAACATCTCCTCTTCAACATACCTTCAACATATTATTCTGCTCAACAAATTCTCCCAAGGGTGCACAATTGTTATTGAAATATCAGAATAGAACACTAACAGGAAAACTGTAACAATTTGCATGAAATACATGTGATACTGCTTTTTGAATACATAAAATCGCCAAATTTGCATAAATTGGTTTAACTAGCTTCGGTAAGTGATTCATAAATTGCGTTTAAATCCAGGGTTGTATGGACGTGATTATAAAATAAAATGTAATTTATATGGTATTTAGTAGGTTGTTGTGTCTACCTTGGTATGTGCAGGCCTAGCTCAGTGGGTAGTGTGTTGGTCTGTGGATTCAACGACCT
>WWPM01024387.1:0-22633 GCA_023279145.1 Glomeris maerens | reverse complement strand
CCTCGTGCGCGAGGCTAGGTTGTTATGCGAACCGCGCTCACCTGTGGCGTAGAGGCTAGCCACAGGTGTGTTCTCTCGCAAAAGTTTTTGCTTTTGTCACAGTGGTTTGGATACGGAACGAACCGGATGGATGCAGAGTGCCAACAATCGCAACAACGAAACGCATTTTGGAACTATTTTCGCAGTTCACCACTTGGATTTTATACAAGAAGTATGGAAAGCGAGTGGACTACGTAAATGGTTGTTGTTTTTTTTTAACCATCTTTGGAAGGTGATCCGCTTTTTTTAAACAGCAGATCACAAGGCGATCGGCGATATAAACGAGACTATATATAAATAACAGCGGTGGTGGTGGTTTTTTATTGATTCACCACTTCAGCTTTATCGTTTTTTCATGCAAAGAAAAAGTTACAAGTCGTCTGCTCTTCGAATTTTCGAACGAGAGCAATAACGCACCTGTTACTGGGAAATAGAACCTTTATTTTTTGTTAAACACGAAGTTTATACATATGCAATCATGGATAACAACGGTGTTCATAATAATTTCCGAAATGGGGACTCCGCCGATGAAGAAGGACAGCAAGTTTTGATGAACCTAAAACCTGTAAGTTTGGTGGGTTTTTCTAAATGTGGGTTTTAAAGAAACTTAATTCAAACAGATTTTGTGCTTTTTTATGTTAATTTCTGTGCAATGTTCAATATAGTTTTACTTTTCAACGCCCCAAAAAAATGTATTACACTGTATTTTTATATATTTTTTAATGTAAATTTTATTTAAAACATTGAATTGAGATTTGCTAATATCAATGATATTGTAGGCCTACTTTTGTTGAGCAAAAATTACATAACGACATTGAAATATTCACTTTTACCTACGTCACTGTGGCACACCAAAATATTTTATATCAGCTGAAGTAATATTGTTGTTTGACAGATAAGATTAATGTTTCGGAAAGATCTTTCACAAGTTGCGATTAGATAAATTGTGATTTTTTTGTTGTCATATAGTAGATTGTATTAAATACGTACTTTATAATTATATGGGCCTACAGTTTCCACAATGTAATTATCAAAAGTCATTGATTATAAATTTTGTATTTTAAGTTGCAATATTTGCGGCAGGAGTTAATAATATAATTATATATAAAAAGTACATCATCTCAATTTAAACCTGTGCATGTTGTATATTAATTAATTAATAACGGGAATTATGCCAATATATCGTTCTCCAAAGATGGAGTTGTTGACTGACTATATAGTAAGTTATTAGACAAAGGACACATTTTTTGGAAATTTCGAAAGTGTGGGTTGAAAAACGAGTTCATGCACTTGAAATGTGGGTGTAACTTTCTTCTCCCCGGCCACTTTTATTTGTTGTTTTTAATTTTATTTATTTGTTTGGTTTGTATTTTTCTTTTTCTAGTTTTTTTTTTTACATGTTCAGTTGAAATGTTCAGTAAATTTTAGAGGCGTGGTGAGTGTTGATTACAAGTAGCTATTTTTTTCATGGTTTTCTTTGCAGGTAAACCGACAGTTTTTGTCCCTTCAGCCTCGTTTCATTTTTGGACATTAATAGTTGTTTACAGTATTAAAAAATACTTCTTACAAGAAGTAAAAGTTGTTCATGGAGTAATAAGAAAGTGGGAAATATTTAACTCTATAATACTGAAATGGGCTTCTGGATTTCTAGTTTTCTGCTCGATAAATTCACATTTTTAAACTTTAATCTCCCATGAAGTTGAACGACCTTGCGTTCATTTTATATTTTTTTTAAACGATATGTTATAAATTAAAGAAAGTTTGGATTCTTGTAATACTATACACTTGTACTGGAATTAAGTTAAAAGTAAAACTGTAACTTCCGTGACATGGTCCTCCTCCTTTTTCCCTATAGGAGGGGGAAAAAATAGGCAAATTTTTGTCCTTGATGGAATTCATGTTGCTTGGTTTCCACGTGAACCGTGGCCTTGAGTTTAAAATCACATAATGATGCAAAGTCTTTTCTTTTTTTCCTATTTTAATTTCTCGAAAATGTCAAATGTTAATATTTGCATATTTTTTGCTATTTGCTTGCAGGTGAAACTGCAAAGGGTTTTGGGATTCACCGTATCCAGCAATGCATCGTTAGATTGTGATCCTAATACAGGGGCAATTGTCTACCCAGCAGGGTAAGGAATGTGTTGTTATTCATGAATTACTGGGTAAAGTATGTAATCAATGACTGTAACCTTTTGAAGTTGGAGTGTCTCGAAAGTGGCAGTTGACATGGTTTAGTTTGACATTTATTTCTGAAATAATGGCTAGACCCAGGAAAGCCAAATTTGTACCGATTATTATTTATATAGTCTAAATGCAGTTTCTAATTTATTTAGGCATTTTTTGGGAGAATTGGGCGATGTATGGCGATTTTAAAACGGGGGAATACTTTTTTGGCAATGTGCCAATTTTGCAAAAAATTCATACCACGTTTAGATAAAAACGTGTTAAATGTGAGCAAATGTACTGATGCCATGCAATTCAGACAGAAATTGTACTTTAGGTGTGACATATAAGGTATCCATATTAGTTAATGGTAATAAAGTATTTTATGTTAAATAAATTTAATTGTATCATTGGAAGTTGCAATAAATCTGCTTATTTTGTTTTGAGAAAAAGGTTCAGTAAGTATCTTGTAAAATTAAAACTAAAATAAACCTGTTTCATTTTGGTTCTTTTAGGTAATTTATATATTTGGTATACTTTCACCTTTAAATCAAATTCAGCAGTGAAGATGTTTTCAAAACTTGTTCCCAATTGGGGAATTCAAAGCTAAAAAAAACTAAATACCCTATGTGGCATTTGATATCAAATTTCTTTTACTATTGAAACTAGTTTTTAGTTTTGAACGAGTGTTATTATGAAACGCTTCCTGTATTTTTGTTTCGAGTTGTTGAAAAAAGCAGTTGAGATGATGGAATTCGAGTAATTATGGGAAAGTTTTGTGGATTGGTTCCGTGTGACGTCATACAGCGTAAATAGTAATTTTGGATGCTATAGCACGCCGAATGTTGCGCATTTTCAAGCTTTGATTTATTTGACACAACACTAGAAATTGGGCAGGAAATGCAATGTCACGTAAAACACAGGTGACAAACAAACGGTTTTAATTATAAGTTTGAAACTTAACACACTTTTTTTAATTGGGAATAAAATTATACAGTGAATTGAAAAGGAGATTGTTTTGAAATGGGGCGCAGCTGTTTTCTGACATTCTTGCAATTGAAGTCAATATTTATTATTTACTGACTATCTTTGGGTGGGTTACACATGTCCCAAATTTTGATCCTACCTTGTGTTTGAGAAATGAAATTTCACATCAAGTTATTAGTAATTTCATTTCTCTTGTATATTATAGCCAAGGCGTTTGTGTATAATAATAGTTTTGAACATCAATATTTTTGTTGAATCAGACGTTCAAATTGATGTAAAACAATTTAGTTTTTGCATATTTAAAAATTAATTACAAACGTATTTGTTAGCGTTTATTTTGAAATTAGTTGGTCAGTTTTTGTAATCGTCCAAAGTATTTTTTCATCATATTTTATCTTCAAATAATGTAGTATTATTTGCAAATTATATTGGGCGTATTCGGCAATTCATACCTGTCTGTCTGGGTCGCCAGATATTTTGAGCTTTGACCAGAGAAATTGTTCGGCAATCCATGTGGGCACCAGAGATCAAAACAGGTTTTTTGTTCGGCAAATCAAATGTCTGAGGAGTGACGTCATTTTTTCTGGCTGCCATGTCAGAGATAAATTTCTCGTCTGGCTCCTCAGATAACAAGATGGCGGCCACCATGGAATGTTCGGTCCAGTATGAAGGGTCGCAACATGCCATCACAACTGCATGACGCGTAATCCGCCATTTTGAATTATTGAATACAGAAATTTTTGGTCGGCAAACCGGATAAATTAGGTGCAAGACATGCTCAGAGAAGGGATCAGAGATGACGTCACACACACTGGCGACCCAGACAGGCAGTATGAATTGCCGATTACGGCCAACAATTTTTATGTACCTTTATTTGATTTGTGCATCTCTAATTCGGTCAAATGGCACGAAAATCGCGACCCTTTATATTCGACCGAACATTCCATGGGGGCCGCCATCTTTTTGTCTGAGTGAGCCAGGCAACACTTTTTGTCTGACACGGCAGTCAGAGAAAATGACGTCACTCCTCAGACATTTGATTTGCCGAACGAAAAACCTGTTTTGATCTCTGGGGCCCACATGGATTGCCGAACAATTTCTCTGGTCAAAGCTCAAGATATCTGGCGACAATATGAATTGCCGAAAACGCCCTTTGTCTTCAACTAATGTAGTATTGTTTTCAAATTGTATCGTTGTTTCTATAAAATTACTTATCAACTTTTGTATATTATATAATATTATCCAATTTAGGGTCGAATGACTGGTGTAATGGCGGACAAAATAGGCCTACTTTTGCTATACCATAAGCTGTGACAGCATAATACTTATACCAATGATAACGGCGTTATTTATTAGAAATTTAAATTTTGCCACGCCCGTTCTTGCAATAAATAATTTATACGGGTGAAAATGGTACGTTTATTTGACCGATTGCCAATTTTATACTTACCACGTGACGTGACCGATAGGCCTATTTTGAACAAAAGGAGGAAACTCGATTCGCGACTCGCATCCAAATTCATTTGCCACCATTTTACTTTATTTATCTTCGTCCACACCTTGCAATAGGATTAAAAAAGAATAGAAAACGCCAACGGGTGCGATTTTTAAATTGTAGGTCAGGATGAGACTCAAAAATGTTGTGATTAAACCGTTTAATTACGTTCACACGTGGTTAATTTATTTATGATGAAAATATATCGACCCATAAACACGAAATTACAAAGCGAAACGCCACAAATAATAATTAATAAATGGAAACAAAGAGATTCGTGACTTCCCATATTACCAGAAAATGTAACATTAAAAAAATTCAATGTGCTAATGAGAAACAATTTGCTATATTTTAAAAAAATGAAAGTAATTAGGTTGCAGGGCTATATTTTTTGAAAGTATGAGAAATACGTTATTCACCCAAATCAATTAATATTCTGATTGTTTATAATGTCCAAAGTGTCAATAATTATAATTATACTTATATGAAAATAAAACCTAGATCTTTACACGTTCAGAATAAAGTCGTATAATTTATAAAATCAATGTTTTCCGATTTCAATAGGGAGGAAATTTAATTTGAAACACTCTTTAGTATTTGAAAAACCTGCGATAAGCTTCATTAATAATGAAGGTTATTTTTAAAGGTTATGAAGAGTTGCAAAGTGAGTTTTTGAAGGTGACTTTTATGTTACTATTGCAACTCGCAAAGAATGAATAGAATACATAATTTATATTAGGTTGTAGTTTAAGTTATAGTCAATTCTAATAAGGAGTTGTGTCGCTTTATTTGATACATGACTGGCATTTATTCTATCATTGTTTCAAGTTTAACATTTTCGTAACTTAATGAAATTGTTTTTGTATTGTTTACTGAATTGTTTACTGACAAAATGGAAATAAAATGTCACTCTGGTGCAAAATGCCCACTCCAAGGATGAACAAATTGTGTTGCTGGGAGCCGCCCACTAAAATATGCAAATTAACAGAAAATGCAATTTAAAACTTGATGCAACATGTTTACACCAACACAAATTCCTGAATTCAGGTGTGTGGAAAAGTAATAAATGCATTTGTAGTCTTCTTCAATGTGTTTTTTCTTATGAAGACAATCTTTTAATTTAATTGAAGAATTTATTCTTTTTTATTACAAAAATTATTTTCTTTATTTGTTTTCTATAAAAGTTAAATGATGGAATTTGTGTTGATGTAAATTGAAAAGATTTTAAGATTTTTGAAATGTAACATTTGTAAAACTATTATCGTAATTCAACAAATTATTTGATTGTGTTGTTTTTAAGTATGTAATTCGTACTCCCATTTGTACTCATCGTGAAGATTTTCAACTGTATTTTGTTGAAGTTTTGAAAACTCACTTATGAATTCATAAATGACATTGTCTCTTTTTCAGGTGTGTGGTTGTGGTGTACAATCCTCGCAAAAACAAACAGAGCAGCATTGTGAATTCTTCCAAGAAGACCATCACATCGTTGGCCGTGTCTGCGGACGGGAAATACGTAGTTACGGGAGAAGTGAGTGAGATTTTATTTTCCCTGTATCCCTAGCTTTCAAATTCAAACCGCAATTCTGAGCCGTTTATTCTGTTTTTTGTTTTTTAGTGCGGACATCTTCCGAACGTCCGCGTCTGGGACATCCAGGAAAGGCTGCAAGTTGCCGAGTTTGCCGGCCACAAGTTTGGCATCAACTGCGTGGTAAATTCAACTGCTTTTATTGTGTGCCGCAGCTGCTTTATGACTGACCGTGAACGAATACAAATCGAGTTTCACCTTTGCAGGCTTTTTCCCCGAATTTAAAATACGTCGTTTCCGTCGGCTCCCAACATGACATGATAGTCTGCGTCTGGGATTGGAGAAATAACACTAAAGTAGCTTCCAATAAAGTTTCCTCCAAGGTGAGACAAAAGATGGACAGTTTATTTTTAAATTTTACATAATTAATCACTTTTTCTTATAAATGCTACATAATTTATTTGTCTGCACTCGCTGGAATAAAAGCCACTTAATTTGTGCTCTCGTGTTTCGCACTTTCAGGTGAAAGCTGTTGCTTTTTCCCAAGGTGGGAACTACTTTGTGACGGTGGGCAACCGACACGTCAAATTCTGGTACCTAGAGTACGCTTCGAGGTCTTCCAAAGTACGAGTGATGAATCTCATTTTCCCGTTACTTAACAAACAAAAATCTAAATGGGGAATTTCGGTGGATGTGATGTGACAGTACAAGGAACCGGTTCCTCTGATGGGGAGGTCCGCGATACTCGGCGAGCAGAGGAACAACAACTTCTGCGACGTCGCGTGCGGACTCGGGGACATGTCGACCAGCACGTTCGCCATCACCAAATCCGGGCTGCTTTGCGAGTTCAACAGTCGGCGTTTACTCGACAAATGGGTCGAGTTAAGGGTGAGTTTGCCGTATTACCGCGGCCGTGATTATAAAAAGACGGTAACCGGCATTAACTCGGCTTTCACTTTTCAAACTTCCGTAACCGAAGCGTGGAAAGGAAAAGGTCAGTGTGCGCGTGCTTCTCTTGCCGAGAAATTTATCCAGCCGAGCGCATTTGGCGAACGCGAGCGGGAGTTTCTCGGGGAATTGGGATCGCTTCGGTACGCTCTGGTTAACGTGCGGTTGAAAATAACCGAACAAAAAATACGCTATTGTGCGTATTTATATTGACAAGTATGCTTTTTGTAATTTATGGGAATGCTCATGTGAACCGCGCTGTAATTCAAAGTACGGAATATTATCCGCTGCGCTTGATTGAATCGGGACGTAAAGACCGGCAGCTTAATAAGGGATAATTATCATAGTTGGGCGCGTCGATAATAAGTTACGTGGGAAAATAACTTGCTCAAACTCCAGATAGTTTTTTCGTTATTTTATTTATGGGAGTTTCTATATAATGAATGGCTTGCTAAGCGTACCCAACAGATTTAACATCTGAACCGGGAAAAAAGGGTAAAATTTGAATTTCGCAAGAATGAGGTGAATGGAAATTGAACGTGTAATTGTTTCATGTATGCAGTATTTGAGATGGAGGTCATTTCTTGAATATTGTTACGAAATTTGTGTTTTTTGTTCCGTGAATTTAAACTATTATTTGTTTATTGCATGACATCTAGTGATTCATTTCAATATTGAAAAGTTATCAGTTGAAACTCGTAAGCAATCGGACAGACAACTGTCCTAATTTCACGCTCTAATAAAGAACCGTACGATGACAAATTATTAATTATTAAACAATCAATTTAACAAAGTTATCGTTATTTCAGTTGCCACAACAGGCTCATTGATTTTGATTAGTAGTTTCCTTTATTTAACGGTAATTTTGATTGTTGACGCAGACGCCGAGCGCCAACTGCCTAACCGTTGGCAACGATTTCATCTTCATCGGTTGCGCCGAGGGTATCATCAGGTGTTTCAGTCCGTACTCCTTGGAGTTTGTGACCACGTTGCCCCGTACGCATCACTTGGGCGTGGACGTTGCCCAGGGACTTTCCATAGCGTATGTACCGATGCATGGCTAGCGCAAGTGCTTATTAAGATAAAAGAAAACATGCAATTTCAGTCACATGGGATCTCATCCTTCGAGTGCCAAATATCCCGACTCCGTGGCCATCACGTACGACGCGACCGGCCGCAAAGTGACGAGCATCTACAACGACCACAGTCTGTACGTCTGGGACGTGAAGGATATCAAGAAAGTGGGCAAATCGCACTCGTTCCTCTATCATTCCGCCTGCATCTGGGGTATTGAGGTAAACAAAAAAAGTCTCTTTTTCTTCGTCCGCGTCATTTTATTCTGGGTAAGTGAAGGAGTTGAATTTTTTTGCCGCTAGATGTATCCCGCGGTGCCGAGCAATTGCCAAGTCGCGCTTCCCTCCGGCTCTTTCGTCACGTGTTCTAGCGACGACACGATCCGCATCTGGAACCTGGATGCGAATATGTCGCCAACCGTTTCCTACAAAAGAAATATATACAGCAATGTAAGTGCGCCGGATTACTTGAAGTTTGAATTTCATTGTGAACAACCTTTTTTTTATATTATTACCCACCCGCGCTAGGAATTGCTCAAAGTGATGTATGTAGATGAAGATTTAGCGTTCTTGTGCGATACAGATCGCAATATAGGTGGGTATCTGTTTATCTTCTTATTTAGCAAAAAGGTGGCAGCACTAATATATTATTTTGGCTTCGTATTCAGTAAGCGGTATGGATAAGGATAAGACGGACGGAACTTACGACTCGAAGAACGGCGTGCGTTGCATTCGCATCAGTCCCGACGGCCAGCATTTGGCTTCGGGGGACAGATCGGGCAATATAAGGTTATTTGTTTCTTCTTATTAATCTTACTTTGCAAGTTTAGTGATAATTATTTTCTGTAGGATTCACGAACTCATGTACTTGGATGAAGTTTGCAAGATCGAGGCTCACGACGCGGAGGTTCTCAACCTGGAATACTCGAGACCCGAAACCGGTAATGTTTACTATATACGTAACTATCTTAAGTTTGGAAATTAAGCCGGTCATCCTGGACTTTTAGGCCGTCGTCTGTTGGCTTCCGCCAGCAGGGACCGTCTGATACACGTCTTCGATCTGGATCAAGATTACGCGTTCCAACAGACTCTCGACGACCACTCGTCGTCCATCACAGCCGTGCGCTTTGTCAACGTCAACCAGCAACTGCAAATGATCAGTTGCGGCTCCGACAAATCTGTCATATTTCGCACGGCTCAGTATGTGAGTTCGCAAGCGGGTCGAACGCACGAAACGCCTTCCTGCGCAGTCGGGTTGAACGAGTTTGGTTTGATTTATATTTCAGACACCAAACCCGCAGTTCGCGCGAGACCATCACGTGGTGGGAAAGTCGACGCTGTACGATATGGAGGTGGACGTGAGCCAGAAACACGTGCTGACCGCTTGTCAGGACCGTAGCATAAGGGTTTACAACGTGGTCAGCGGCAAGCAGACGAAGACCTTCAAGGGCTCGCTTGCGGAAGATGGCACCCTGATAAAGGTGCTTTGAGTATTGTAATTAACCGTCTTGTTGGTACGGTGTCTTGAAAGCGCAGTTTGGCGACTTTGCAGTTGGCTTTGGATGCGTCGGGACACTTTCTGGCGACGAGTTGCACGGATAAAAGTCTTTGCATCTACGATTACCTGTCCGGAGATTGCGTCGCCACGATGTACGGCCACTCGGACATTGTGACGGGGATCAGATTCACCTACGACTGCAAACACCTGATTTCAGTGTCTGGAGACGGGTACGATGCGCGATTTATTTTGTACAATGAATTTTCTTTGATGTCTTTCTCGCATTTCAGTTGCATATTTATCTGGGAACTTCCGATAGAAATCGCTCATCCGATGCAAATGCGCCTGGCCCAGTTGCAAACGAAAACGCGGCACACAGTCAAGTAATAACATTGGGTTTTTTTTCTAAGCAATTTGACACTTTGCAGTTACAATTTAAAACACGCGTTTCGTTTTCTACGCCGTAGACATTCCATAATTAATAATAATCATAGCGGAGTGTCCAAGGAAGCCGAAGCTCCCTCGCTCGTGCCCTCGTCCGTGCCTCCGGTACCCTCGCATTTGGAAAACGCCGTGCCCAAAGGGTTTGTCGCCGCTAGGGCCGAGATGTTTAACCCGAACGGCGAGCAAGACCCCACGTCACCCGATTACCGTTTCAGCGTTGGTCCCCTTCCTCTTTGGGCCAAGAAACAGGTACGGTGTGTCTTCTTCTTTCTCCCAATAGAGCTTCTTGACGATAGCGGGAAGCAAACGACTGTTATTTATATATTTTTATCGTTCGAAGATCACGGAAGAACCGACCAATCGGGCGACGTCCCCAAAGACGACGAGCGCGGGTGCCAACGTCGCTCAGCCAAAGGGCCGCTGGGCTCAGAGGATAGACGGGCAGGGTGTTGCGGTTAGGTCTTTCTACAGCTCCGATCAGATAATACCGTACCCCAACCAAGGTACTGGGTATATTCGGACGCTTAATTTATTGGTCCGGTGCGATAAATCGATAACTATATATTCAGACATCGTTTGTATTTTGCAGCCTCTCGACCGTCATCGCCACACTTGGGGAAAGCGTCTGACCAGATAAAGGAAACTATAATAATCAGCAAAGAGGTAACTAATTAGTTGAAGCCGTAATTGCGCACCGAATCGATAAGACGAAAGGAGCGATGCTTTTTATTCGTGTAGGACATACCCGATAACGGGAGGTTCTCGCCGTGCCCCGAGAGTCTTCGGCAAATCAAGGCCGGACCGTTGGGCGAAGAACTGACGAAGCCGCTTGGTGAAACTGCGGACGAAGTCTTGAAGCAGAAAAGGGCCCAGAAGGCTAAATTTTGGGAGATGTCCGTAGGTGCCGTGACCACGAGGAGGGGCGACACTCTGCCCACGCGCCCTCGAAGGTACACGGACACGAGTAGCGTGAACAGCCTCCAGGTGGAGGAACTGGACGATGAGGCGGAGGGCGATGCCGAGGACGAGGGCTCGGAGACCGATCACTCGACCGAGATAAGCGAGATCATCTATTACCCTCCTCCCGAAGGCAGCGTGGACAACGACGGGTAAATTGCGATTCCTTGTTCTCGTGCCGAAAAAAAACACGTCTCGATTGAAATAAAATTCCCATCACACAGGGATTTCAAAGTGTGCGCCACGAACCCGGAGGACTTGCGGGAATCTCACCGAAGAATGCGACGCGGGCGCCAAGATCGCCCGTCCGATCTGCCCATCGTTAATGTGCAGCAACACGGTAAGCACTCTACTTGGGATGATGTCTACGTGTGAAGGCCTTAAAGAAAGTACTTTGCAGTAAATAAATCAGGCCTGGAAATAGGTTTTTCAATGTACTTCTATTGTTGCGAGCAAGAACTGCGTGTTTGTGTAATTAAATCTGCTATTATTCAATTTGGACTGTAACTTTTGCGAATCCGTTAACGGTTCCTGACGCGGTACTTGTTATTACACCATCAGATTCGGAAGACGACGAGGAACCGCACACCCCGCAGCCGACGGACCGCAACCCGATGAGCGCGTTCAGCGTCAGCATGGAAAGTTTGGATCGCGTCGGCCAAAGAGAGCGCTTCCTCAAGAGCAATTTCGACAGCCTGGACAGGACGGGCAACGGAGAACCGGGAGCGGACGGGATCCGCGGCGCCGCGGACGGCGTGTCCGCCCACGACGACGAAGAAACCGCGGACAAGCGGTCCAGTCTGTCCGCTCGCTATCACGGCTCCACTCCGAGGTAATCGCGTGAAACCGGAAAAAAAACCGAGCTCGTGTCATGTGTTGTCATCACTTTCCCGTTACTGTATTATTAGGGACAGTTCGTTGAAAGCGAAACTTCTTCCGGAGGTAATGACGTTGATTTGTGTACTTGTACGCGAGAAATATTAAAAAGCTTTGAATATGTTTCTAGGGAACAAGCCCAAAGAAATTGGAGATTATGAAACAGATGGAGAAATCTCGAAGGAAGCTAAACACGGTGAGCTTTCCGAATTATACGGAAATGTCCGTTAAGGGGTAATGCTATTGATTTGTTTATTAGGTCGGGTGGAAGGCTATGATGAACAGTAGCAAGAGCATCGGGGACCTGACGGACTTACCGGAGAAGGACACGTCCGGCAGATACCTGTCCGCAAAAGGTAGCGAGACGTGGGAACGGCGCCGCCACTCTTTGGATTCCTCCGGCTCCCCTCCGTTAGACCCGCCACCTTCCTTTGCTTCCATATCCCTAAACTCCTACCCTAAACCTACCCGTCAGCTGCCCGCTTCTTACCCTACGCTGCCGCAAAGGGCCGACTGCAAACCTTGCCGTAGCGTTGAAGGTGAGGAAGTGGAGAAACCGCATTCGCCGAGGATGATTGTCGAAGACCGGAAGACGGTTCGCAAGTCTTCCCTGGTCAAAAGGATATCCGTTCAAGAGGTTTTGCCTTCCAAGTGCGAATCAGGTACCCGGGTTTTATCGCAGGAACCACGGAGAGCGAGCATGAAGAAGGGCCACGGTTCACGAGTAGACGCCAAACGCAGTCCGTTCGCATGATTTTCCCCTCCTTTTAGGGCATCATGTTAGTTAGCGACCAACAACCTGAAATCGTACCTTCACGTCTTCCGCCCCCATTGCTTGTTGCCTCAGTGTGTTGTTTTTTGTTTATACGTAGTGTTTTGCATGAAATATTCGAGATTGCACAAGGGCTAGTCACGCTTTACCGGTTTGATATGATTGCAGATGGGATGAGCCAAGCGAATGTGCGGAGGGCCACGTCGATGACAGATTTATCCTTCAAATCCCCTGCTCGCATCCTCCCAAACCCCGTCCAAAGCAATGGTATGCACTTTCACACGGCCCATCTACCTCCGTTTGTTTTGTCATTTTGTTACGTTGGTTTCCAAACTCAACTGGCCAATTTGTATTTACGGTGTGCGTTTGTTGAACACGTGATGTTATCCGTTTGAAAATGGAGACTTGATTACGGCAACTTATTACTTTTTTGAGCGAACCCGAATATCAAAAACACAAAGTATTTCTTGCACGTTCGTATTGATATCAGACACAAAACGTATATGGCTTTTATAAATGGGAATTTATCCCTCTGAAGTAAGTAAATAATGGAAGATGGGGAAAATGTAAAATGTTGTCTAATGCAACTTTAAATATGTCTGTGTCGGGCAATCTTTTTTGTATCGCATCATGCTAAGCCAAAGAAGATACTAAGTTGCAAATCTTGGAAGAAATTAAGTCAAAGACGTGGCATGAAAATAATCGTTTATCAAAACTTTTTCGCGGCACACGGGTTGCCCCACACTGGACGTATGTGTTTGTGATTAGGAAGTGATGGTGAACAACACTAACGTCTGCGACACGTACTTTTCCTTTCAGTTGTTCCGAACAGAAGACAGGTGCCAAACCCGCGAGAACCCGTCGCTTCTCAACTGTACCGAAGCAACTCCTCGGCCCTGCTGAACAACAACAGCGATTCGGAAACCGATAACAGCAGTGACCATAGTCTTTTGGGCAAGAAGCAAGGGGTGTTGGCTGCCATGAGACCCACCATCAGTTCCATGAACAAAGCCGTGCAAGGCTCGCCGACGGGCAACGTGCGGCAAAGGCTCGCGGACAGAAAGAACAGGACCTACTCGCATCGCGGCGACGAGGAGCCGGGTGCTGCCGCGAGGACCATGACTTTACCGAGAAGCCCGAGATCGGCTCTTGGGGCTTCGTTCTCAAAGAGCGAGAGAGATCTCTCTCGGCTCGGCGAGACTTCTCCCGCGGGCAGACTTCGGAGTAACAACGCTCACTCGAGCGTGATGGATCTGAATTCGAAGCGCGATTCCGCTGCTGCTGCTGCTGCTACTTCGAGAGCCAGGATTTTCTCGAATCACTTGGAAAAATCGCCGCAAGAACTGCCGGTCAAAGACGATCGGACTGAAGTGATATCCATGGCCGATGCCACGTGTAAGTTCTGGTTTAGTTTGAAAAGTGACCGTTGTGTGTAACGTTCAAGTGAATTTCTTGGCTCATTTAGTGACTCCGGAGTTGTGCGCTTCGGCTTCCGAGAGCCTTCGGTTGGCAGCCGACAACGTTTTACAGTTGTACAAGAGGGTAATTCATAATTAGTTTGGATAAGTGCACAGGGTCATACATGCCCTTTTTTATTGCCTATAAAAGCATTTATCTTTCACATTTTGAAGCAATATGGGCTTGTTTTTAAACAATGCAATAATAGTATCGTAAACAAAATGAAATATTTTCATGAATCGAATGAAAAATCTACTTGACGGAGCTGAAGTTTTGTAACATTTTGGCCAATATATTTTGAAAACGGAACCTAATTTTATTTTAGAAATACAGTAAAAGCTCGCTAATCCGGACCCCGCTGATCCGGACTGTCAAAATAATTAAAAAACATAAATAAAACATATTTAAAAACACAGAAATGATCATTTTCCTCTTACTGTGTAACTGTTTCCCTTGTTAAATGTTTTAATACAGTACGTACACGTAAAATAAATGTCTGTTATACAGTTTATTGGTTGCTTTTAGCGTATGCAAAACATTAATTTTTTTCCGGTTAAAAATGTGTACTTCGGCTAATCCGGACGACCTCCGGTCCCACCAAGTCGGGATTAGCGAGCTTTTACTGTATGAGTATGACCCTTGTACAAGTTGTGATTTGCCATATTGGGATGAAGCGTAAGATGTTAATGCGCGATATGTATATGCCAGGTTACCTTGGACTCGGACCTTGGCGAAGAGGAGAAAGCTTCTTGTTTGAGCGCTCTGGTGGAGAGCGCGACTCAGGCCCAGCAAACCCTGAAGCCCATCCCTGGCGTGGGACACGTACCTCCCTCGCTGGTGTCGCTCGACTCGAAGGTTAACGTTGCCAACTTGGATGGTGTCGGAGGAGCCAACAACCCCGAAACCATGTTGCTCCTCCAGCAGTACTCCGACAAACTGTTGAGCGTGTTGCAACAGAGAATTACGTCCCAAAATACGTAATTTCCCTCCCCTCCGCTATCTTTATTCCCGCAGTTTTCTCGCATCTTCGCTTCCCGCGAGGGAGGAGGGATCGTAATATTTCCGCCAATCGCCTCGCGTATTTAATATGGGTGTAGAGAGAGAGGGAGGGAGAGAGAAAGAGCATAATCGTTCGGAAAATGTGTACATAGTTTACACGCATTTTAGCCAAGTGTGCGGGATGCAAGCGATGCGAAAAACCAAGTGCAAAGTGAGCCATGACCCCCTCGTCCCTCGGTTTTTAATTGAAATTACTATATAACAAATTACTATTTGCAATAAATACCAGTTGGGTTTGTTGCCAAACAGTGAGTTTTGTATTCAGAAAAATTGCTACAGAGTCGGCCCATTCAGTGCGTTTAATGTCGGCAAATGAAAATTTATACATCTGATGTTTTGAACGGACCAATGTACACATATGTAAGAGCGAACGATTTCCATTTGGAAATAAGTTACGAGTGACAATACAGCGGAATGAGTCGTTTCTTCTCACAGATTACAAACAATGAACACAGAAATGAAACGAAACGACGCCAATCAGCTGTTCAACGCGATGTGTTTATCGCATTCGTTTTCGTACTTGGCACGCCAATACAAAGTTTCCCAGTGAAGTTTGTCCATTTCAGCTTGGTACTTGGCCATCCTGGCCCGGTGTTCATCCCTCCGCATCGTAACGGTGTCGTCCGTGTCCGGCAGATGACCGGTGGCGGTGTCCAAGCGCGCTTTCCTTTTCCGGCCACCCATGAAGAACTGGCAAACCTTTTGGTCCGCGGCGGACTCCACGTTGGATTCCGTGCTGTCGCTGTCCTCGATGACTATGACTTTCTCGGTCAGCTTGCATTCTTCGTAGCACGGTGAGTTGTCGGTGTTGTTGTTGAGGAGAACCGGCTGGATGTTTTGGAAGTACTTGGCGGCATCCTGGAACGCGTTCCTCTTGGCCCTGGCCAACATGTTCTCCCACGCTTTGCTCAACTGTTCGGTCGTACGGTGCGTGCTGATGCCGGGGCTGGAGTTGAACTTGTCCGTGATCATTGTCCACACGGCCCTTTTGCGGTGGATGGCGGGCGCGTCTTTTGCCCGGATGCTTAGGACCTCGGCGTTCTCGCTGAACAGTGCGGCCAGGACCTTCTTGTCCACGGTCGAGAAGTTCTTGCGTCCTGTCATCGCAAGTTAACGTGGGAAAGTTCCTGCAAATTTTTCAAGGTAGTATAATAATGTTAATTATTGCATTCATTGTATATATATTCCCTGTTGGGAATATTTCCTATTGATTCTAATATGGGTTCTAGCATATTTATTAAAGATGTGTTTTTTAAAACGATTTTATTAACGACACAATATGGAATGGGCTTATTGTGGTCTGGTTTTATGTGTGGTGCAAGTAAACAACATGAAATCCATCGTTTGTATCTTTTAAAAAATGAACATCGGATGCAATAATCAATTGTCACCCGTGGAGCGGGTTATGACGTCATGCTAGCGTCCGATTGGTCGAAGCGAGCCCCGAACAGACTGCGTAACGTAAGCGAGTCCTTATGACGTCACTGCAAACCGATTAATCCCAACCCGGGTGAAATTTAGCGCCTGCAAATCAATTGGGCGCAAATTATAGAACTCTGCGGTTCGAAATTTATTCGTATCAACTTCATTTCAGCTTAAGGGTGTGTAAAAACTCGAGGAAAAGAGAAATAGGCGATAATTCGAAGCAAACACTTACAAATCATGAGACACTCAAAATTTTCACTTGCAATTGCAGAGTGATTGCGAAGCATCGGTGCGCCGACCGATACACTTCTAGAATGAGATCTATACTGTACCGGTACGTGATGAATCATGGTGTGAGCGTGACCTATGAATATCGTTTTCGTATCTCATCGCACCGGTATCGTATTGATCTTTGCTCGGCACTCGGCGCAACTGTTTCCAGTGCTCGGTTCTCGTAATAAGTGAACAGTCAACATGGGTTCATCGAAAAAGCACAAGGAGAAAGAAAAGGAACGCGATAGTAGAAAGAGGCCTCGTTCGTATCGTTCTCGTTCGCGATCGAAAGAACGGCATCGAGAAAAAGAGCGCGAAAGAGAAAGGGATAAGCCGTCGGAAAAACATCGACGCGAAAGGACAGAAAACCGTGAGAATCGCGATCGCAAAAGAAGTCGCGATGATCATTCTCCTCCGCATAAAGTGCGGGCAAAAGTCGACGACGCTGCGGACGCCCCTGGTTCGTTTATATTTCGGTTTTTTATCATTAGCGTAATAAAATCGCTGCTGCAAGTTTGTCTCGCAAGAATCGTTCACGTGACACGTAGGCATAGCGATGAAACGCAATAGAATCTTGCACGACCTTCGATGACGCGCAATATAGTTGCGTGAGATATTAATTTGCCTTTTTTTCCTCGTTCAAATTAGACGATATTCCAAAGTCAAGCGGCGGTGGGGACAATGCGATATCGATACAAGAAACCAAGTGAGTTTGTTGCTGTTATTTTGCTATTATCAGATGGTTTGAATTAACTGTTATTTTTCTAGCAAAATCCGAGCAAAGCTGGGATTGAAGCCGTTGGATATTTCCGATGGCAGTGAGTATACATATACTAAATTGTTTTTCTTGGCGTGCAGAAGTTTTATTGACGATTTATTTCTTGAAATATAGAAGACACTGGTGATGGCACGGAGAAAAAAGACGAATTTGTCCACAAACCTGCGGAAAACATCCGCGATAAGCAATTCATCGAGAGGATTCGCAGCAAGCTTGCGATTCAGCGAGAGAAGAGACAGATTCAGAACAAGTTGAAGTACGTTTTTGATTGAATTACATTCACAACTGTTTTTCCAAGTACACCAAAATTCGCTCTTTACTAATTTTTTAACAGCAAAGTGAAAGGTTTGGCCGAGTCCGATTCGGATGAAGACATCGGGATCTGGGTGGAGAAAAGCCGTCGTTTGCAAGCCGAGAAGGATAAAGCAGATAAGCGGGTTGGTTGCTCTGTCGTAATTCTCATTGAATGCTGGCTGGCAACATTGTAAACGTAAAATTTTAATGTTTCCAGGCTAAACTTCTCGAGGAGATGGATGAAGAATTCGGCATCGGGTCTCTTGTCGAGGACGAATTCTTGAAAGAGAAACAGAAGGTTATAGCGTAGTTTTTACATTTGATTTTGAAATAACGTGGTTTGTTTTGCAGGCATATAACGCGCGCCACCTTCGAGGCATGAGGGTAGAACACTCGCACGAAAGATTCAAAGAAGGATCTGTTGTAGTCTTAGCGCTGAAAGACAAGGGTAACTAAGGAGAATTTTATCCAAATTTCAAAATGCTGAATTCCATTTCCACTTGTGTCGCGATCTTTAGGCATCCTGGACGAAGAAGAAGACGTGCTGATCAACGTGAACATCGTGGACGACGAGAAAGCCGAGAAGAATCGAGAGATCAGGAAGGCGAAGCCGGGTTACGTGCCGTACTCGGACCCGGAAGTGGACGAGATGGGCATGATGGTGAAGCCGTCGATGCTGAAGAAGTACGACGAGGAGATCGAAGGCGCCAAGAAGACATCTTTCAGATTAGGTATACGTGCTAATTTTAAACAACCAATTACAGGAAACTAACCGGTTACGTTTTTTAGGGGCGAAAGGCGAACATAACCTGGAAAAAGAGCGGGAAAGGCAGATGGTTATGGCGCGGCTTCTTCAGCAGCAGCGAGGAGAGGTTTGTCTATTAGCAAAACCTGGAAGTGACACGGTACAACAATCGCGTTTTTCATTGACAGGAATCGCTGGACACGGGGGCGCCGACTCCGATGAGCGAGTACCTAACCGAGGCGGAAATGGTACGTGCAAAAAACTTGGCGGTATTAAATACTGTGACATTGTTTTTTGGGGGAGGGGAGGGGAGCTGCAAGCCGTGGTGTTTTCTATGCTGTCTGTCGTACAAATGCAGGTTGCTACCGCAGGTCAAATTCAAGAAGCCGAAAAAGGTGCGTAAGGTTCGTAAGAAGCAGCCGCTGCTGAAAGCCGACCAGCTGCTGTCCATCACCAGCGAGGCCCAAAACAAGGACCACGGTTACAGGTGCGGTGAATCGCGCTCGCCAGAAGCAAAGCAAATGCGAAGTGGGATTGATTCGAGCTTTGCTGTTCAGGGCCAAGGGAAAAGGGAAATCTAGCGTTCGCGTAGTGAATCCAATCAAATCGGAAGTGGAGAACGATGAAAAACAGGAAGACATGGATATCGACATGCCCGACTTCGATGACCCGGGTGAGTATCTGCGGTGGAGTCGCGGTAGCGAACGATGTATAAAGCAATTGTCCCGTGCAGATATCCTCGGCCCCGACGAAGATCTGACCGGAGTCGCCGTGGACCCTGACGAAGCCGAATTAGAGCTTCAGATGGCGTTGAGCAAAGCGAGGAAGATGAAGTACGTCGAAACCGTTCCTCCGCAGTCAGACCTTACAAGGGTAAGATTAATCGTATCTCGCGGTTTAAAAGCCAAACGCGCATTCAAGTTATAGGAACCATTCCATTTGGCCTAAATTGACGAGTGTGCGGACTAACATCACTGCCGTAGTAGTGGTCATAGTTACCCTACAGGTTTACTATACAAGTCATGTCGGAACGTTACAAGTGATTCGATGGAAAATATGACATTACGATGCGTTTCTCACAAGTAATTGTCCATTAAAACACGTGCTGTGTGATCTACTTGTGAGAAAGCGGGGTTGGTTCACTTTGATAAATAACTGTTGGTTGAAAAATTACAATTAAATTTTTGAGCTTGTAGATATCCGATTTTTGACAATGTTGATTAAGGTCAATGGTTGGCGCAAGCAAACGGGGACAATGTAATGAGATTATTGTAATGAAGATTGTCTGGTTTTGAAAATGATGACATTGGCGTCGAGATTGAAAGCAGTGGGTATAGTTGAAATGCGGTAACCGTGATTTTAAATTGTTGAAGATCGTCGGGGAAGTGAAGAGCAGACCGACGGCCGTGGAAGCGTCCGAGAGCGACTCGCAGATGTACGGCAAGGGAGGAGTGGTGCTGAACAGCACAGCGGAGTTCTGCCGCGCGCTGGGAGATATACCGACGTACGGGTTGTCCGGAAACCGCGACGAAGATATGCAGGAACTTCTGGTACGCAATGTGAAGTTTCCCGCTCGCCTGGTAGTTTTTGTTTTTAGTTTAAAGCGATGGCATTCGTGTAGGACATGGGCATGGACAAAGATGCTTTCGAGGACAGGCGACCGAGGGACTTTGACGACGGCGACGGAAGCGGTATGAGGGGAGCTTGGAACAAAGTGGAAGTGGACGAGCCACCCGTAGTCGTCAAGGTTAGCAGCTGTAGAAGTTAACTAGCTAGAAAATACGCGTCCGTGATCTTTGAAATCTCTGTTATCTTTTGACGAATCTAATAAAGAGGGAAGATGCGGTCACGATATTGGAAGAGGAACCGGATGTCGGCGTCGGCATTGCGGGCGCGTTGCAGCTTGCCATGAAAAAAGGTAACGTCTGTGAATTTTTGATACGGTAGCATAAACATTGGAGCATTTTGCTAGAACCACATATAAGCGAATTCATGTACACACGTAGGGTACCTGGAAATGGAGACTAAGAAGATGGCGGGAGCGCCGCGGCACAGCCAGCTCGAAGCCACGAGCTACGCCATAGAGGACAAATCTTTCTTCGAAGACGACAAGCTCGGGCGCCGCGAGCGCTACTCCGCCGGGCCCGTGTCGGAGTTCAAAGATAAAGACGGCTACCGGCCCGACGTGAAGCTGGAGTACATCGACGACAACGGCCGGCTCCTGAACCCGAAAGAAGCCTTCCGTTACCTTTCGCACAAGTTTCACGGCAAGGGCTCGGGAAAGAACAAGACGGAGAAGCGGATGAAGAAGCAGCAGGAGGAAGCCGTGCGTGATCGCCCGCGTCACAATTTCATCGATGTTTTTGTATTTTTTCTTTGACAACGTGATCTTTGTATTTATTCGGCAGCTGATGAAACAGATGAGTTCGACGGACACTCCTCTTGGTACCCTGGCTCTTCTTCAAGAGAAGCAGAAGCAGACGCAGTCTCCCTACGTGCTGTTGAGCGGAGGCAACAAAGCTCTGTCTTCGTACGTGTATGCTTTGCAACTGTCCCGTAAATTTTAATGTTCGTTACAGTATTTTTATATATTTAGGGCGGCGATCTCCAAAGTGAAATGATGCAGTTGCGGGAAAAAACGAGCGAATGACGGAGGTGGCACCCTTTTATTTTGCATCCCCCTTTTCGACCGAGGCTTCTTCGCCGTCTTCTTCCGGTATGTCTTCGATGCGATCGTACACAAGGAACGTGGGGTTATGATGGGTCATGCCGCTCTCGCGAGTAGCGACCGCGGTATCGTCCAAGAGGCTTGCCGCGGCCGACTGTAAAGAAATCGGAAATTCAGTTGATACGTTTCAATGCGGATTCAAAACAAGGATCGTTTCAAGCAACGATTAAACGAAATTGGCCCTTACGTGCGGTAAGACCGTGTACATCGGGTTACCGAACCCTCGCGAGTCTCCGGGGCAGACGTCGCGGGCGTCGAACGGGTTGGCCATTTCGACGGCGAACTCGACGCAAGCCGCGTCTTTTCCTTCTTCGTCGGTGTCCACGAACCGGGCAAAGGTGAAAGGGTACGAGGCGCGTGCCGAGAACGGGTTTGGGATACTGCGAAGCCATCTTCTCAAAACGATAGGCCTAGTAAATGGGAAGATAACTGAACATGTTCTGAGTTGTTGGAAATAAGTTTCAATTGTACGTATCTTGCCACTGTTTGCGGTAATGGACGAACAGCAACGCGGTTATTATGATGGCCGTTAAGAATCCAAGGATGAGGGCTGAAACGGATCCCCCTGTGAAACCTGCGGATAAGAGCAGAACCTTGCTAACACGTAACCCTAATTGGATATGATGGTTTTGTAAGGGACCTTTATTGCCGTAGTGAAAGTCGTAATCCGGCAACCAGTTTTTGGAAATGGTAACTTTGACGCCGATGATTCCAGCCATCCCGTTTCCTTGAACGAAGAAGGATTTCGTGATTCTCGTGAATTTCCTACGCTCATTCTACCCTTTGGGAACCTTTTTTCAAGTTATTCGCAACATGAGCTACGAATTCTCCCTCGGAATGTTGCTTTGAATCCTGGGCGACCAGTTGAACTTTGTCCGTTGACACGCGGGAGATGAAGATCTGGCAGTTGTTGGCGATACCCTGTTATTAAAGAAGTAGTTATTCACGATGTAAATGTAAGATGATGCGAGTTTTGAATAATTTCGATACGGGAACCTTCGATTCAAGTTGGGTCTGGATGTAGTTTGCGAAGTCGCTCATGACAAACGTGCCGTCGATCGTTGCCAGCAAAGCAGATGCTGAATTTTGTAAC
>WWPM01024386.1:0-23192 GCA_023279145.1 Glomeris maerens | reverse complement strand
TGCAGGTGGCGCGCCCATTCAGCCAATAGGAACGAATGGAACGATTTTAAACCGTTTCGAATGCGGGGCGGCCGTTGAGTTGAGCGCGTGTTGGCCGCGCATCCCTGACACGGTTCCCTCGGGTTGTTTTGAGTGTGTAGAGTACGGATGGGGGTCAAGGCATACGGCGTGATGGTCGTGTTTGTGTTTACCGTTCTAAAATTAGGTTGGACATTTACCGGAAGGTTCCGAAAGACCTGACTCAACCGACGGTGACAGGAGCCATCATCTCCATCTGCTGCTGCCTTTTCATGGCCGTCCTCTTCTTCTCCGAATTGTCAGTCTTCCTCGGCACCGAGATGTGAGTTTCCCCTCCTGTATTTCCATTTCAGGGTAAATTGCCACGTAATTTACGCTATGGTGATTTCCACAACGGTTTTTCGCTTCCTTCTGTTTTTAATTGTGGCATATCCGGAAAAGGGACTTTTACAATTAACAAACCGAAGACCGGAAACCGTTACGTGAACGATCCGGTCCAACAAATCCCATATGGTCCCATCCATCCTGTCAATTGGTCTGTTTTAAAATCCATACCTAAAAGAGAGGGAAACTAGAAATAATACGTTTTAAAATACCAGGGAATTCATTGCAAATACGTAAAGTTGTGGAAAACTTGGGATTTGAACGAATTCGATGTAAATGTCTTTTTAATTTTGAAAATAACTTTTTTTTCTTCCAACTGGTGAAACTGGGAATTCAGAAATAGTGAATTAAAAGTCTACAATCATGGAAGACTTAAAAGGATTTTCTAAGGTCCGTTTGAAAATTAAACCGAAAAAAGAAACACGGAAAAACCAAACTATAAAACTCATTTGGAAACTTATTTTTTAAATTATAGTTACCGAGATATTCGAAGTGTCACAGTTTGAAAACTGCTACATAATGGAAAAAATGTGCATTTGTTTTTTTGCGTAGAGTTAGCGAACTGTACGTTGACAGCTCCGCGGACGGCGAAGGCAAGATCCTCGTCAGACTGAACATCAGCCTTCACAGGTTACAATGCGAATGTGAGTTATTTTATACGTCGAACGGTCGGGTGTGCGAAGGCACGAGAAGTGACCGGATTGGTGGTGGACAACCGTATAGTCGCCGGGCTGGACATCCAGGATGACCTGGGTCGACACGAGGTGGGCTTCGTGGAAACCATGGACAAGCATCCTTTAGCTTCCGGAGGTTGCCGCCTGGAAGGAAGGTTTTACATCAATAAGGTATATTGATATAATACCAGGTCCATTCAAAGTAATTCCTTCCTCCCGTAAAGAAATCCTAATAGTATAACTAATTACTGATAGAACGCAGCGTGTTTTGGCATCGCTCATTAGTTCCTGAAGGTGGCGCAAGTTGCGCGCTTTTTCGTATATACGGAACGCCAGCAAAATAAACAGATCCACGCCACCTACTGTTGTAAAGAAGAGATTCTGTTGGGAAAACGGAATCTGTGATTGCTGTGCAACGTGCTTTTTGTCTGAAATATGGAACTGAGCGTCGAATGATGGTCGCATCCAACATTTATAAATTTTTTGCCACATCCAACAAAACTTTAGAATGTCCTCTTTAATATGAACAGTGTACAGTCTGGAGATATACATATGTGATGATTTTAGAGTCCTGTGTAGATAGGGCTAGTAACAAGTTTTTATTTCCCTGTTGTCGTCATTGCTTGCAAAGGCCTTAGGATGCCCTTAATTGTACGTTCAGGTTCCCGGCAACTTCCACGTGTCCACTCATTCGGCGGCTAATCAGCCCGACTCCGTGGACATGAAGCACAGCATCCACGAAGTGACTTTCGGGGACGAAGTGAAGGTATAATACGGCTCCGCTCGAGTTTCGCCTATTTATTGATCATATATTAAACTCTTCAGATCGTCGGACTTCCGGGAAACTACAACGCTCTCGGAGGAAAGCAGAAGCTGGACGCGGACGGTTCGTTTGCGAAACGCGCGCCGGTTTCGCGGTAAAGGTTCGGTTTGGTAACGGATCGTGATCGTGATTGCGCAGAGGCGGAAACTCACGACTACATACTGAAAGTGGTGCCCACCATTTTCGAGGATCTCGGCGGAAGGAAACTGCTAACTTACCAGTACACTTACGTTTTTAGGGTATGTTGGGAATCTTTTTTTCCTATAATTATGCCTTCATTGGTTTTTCTTTAATCCGAGATTCAGGGTTTATTTCATACGAAGCCCAATGTAGATGAAATAATGGCTATATTTCATGTTCTTACGAACCCTGAATTGTTCTCCCTTTTCCCCATTATGGATCGGTAAATTACCATGTTTCCGAAGAACTTTTGTGCCCATTAACCCAAAATATACAGGGTGTTTCAAAAAGAGCTTTCCGATTTTGAAGAGCCATTGCTCCCCAGCCGATTACAGTGGGAAAATGACCAATATACCATTAGGAAAGAGCAGATTCTCAAGATTCATCTGCGTTCCCATGCATGGCTGGCGAGTCACGAGCTCGAGTCAGTATTCGGCAAGATGGCGAACGGACAACAGAAAGCATTCTGCGTTCTCTTTTTTGACAAAGTGTCAGTCCGTGACCGCAGTTCAGCGTACATTTAGACGAGAGTTTGGAAGTGATCCGCCTACGGCTCCCTCGATTCGAAAATGGCATCGACAGTTAATTGTAGAAAAGGGATGTTTATGCAATGGAAAATGTCGAAGAGTTCCAGCTGAAACTGTTCGCATAACTTTAATGCGAAAATCTGTTCGCCGTGCTAACAACAAAAACGTTTCACCGTCGACAGTTTGGAGGGTTTATTCATAAAACTTGATTTCTTCACAAGCATTTTTAAATTTCTTGCATTACTGTACGTTAACTTGTTCACGAAATATACGTTTTTGAAATCAGAAAGCTCTTTTTTGAAACACCCTGTGTTTATGTTTAAACCCCCAGATCTGAAAAGGAGAAGTTATTTCAATTGAATCGTATTTATGCAGAGGATACAGTTTCATTTACAAGACAAATTCAGGGGCATTTTGGCGCAAAAAGGGAAAATGTTTTTAATACAATATATCATTGCGAAGTATTAATGCTTTCTTGGCAGCATTACGCATCCACGAACTTCATCGGAAGGACCATTCCCGCCATATGGTTTCGTTACGACCTCAGTCCGATCACGGTAAAGTACCACCAGAAGTATCAGCCTTTTTACAGCTTCCTCACCACGGTAAGAAATGTTCGGGGGAAAAGGCAGCGGAAACCCCCCGTTGTCCGCGATCGCGTTGCAGGGTTGGCAGACGACAGACGAACTTTTATTTCGCGATCAAGGGATCGCTTACAAGAACCTGAAAGTAGGTTGTTTGGGAAAGGGCTACTTGATCTGAAACCAGGAAAACCCAGTACGTAAAACTCAGTATTTCTCCTCCAGTGAGATATCAATTATTCAAACTCGGAAGAACATTTTAACGCCAGAGTATTGATCTTCTCGCGATATAACAAGATTGATGATATACATAATTTTGCAGAAGTGTTGTTATAAAGGTTTGGTTTGTAGTTTAGTTATCGTATTCAGACCACACTTGGTCCCAATTCACCTGGAAAAAAGGGGTTTCTGCTGCCGTTACGTTTGTGTAACTTTTATTGATGTTCCAGGGTTGCCACTCGCAAGGAAGTCAGGGAGTTTTAAGGCCATGCATACTATTTTCCATCTACTGAAGAATTGTAATATTAATTTTTGTGGTTTTAATTGGATTTAAGGAACCTACAACATCCTGGAACACATGTTTTACACGTTATGTATTTTGTATAATGCGGGTTAAGACCGATTGATCTTTTATCGCCGAGGGTTCTGTCGAGATTCAATTATTCTCGATTGTACTTGTGAAGTTTCGAAAGTCGGGGAATTCAGAAATGAAAAATCAGTGGCAACCCTGCACTCAATATGCTCTGCGAAACGTTTAAGGATAGGTTCTAATTGTTGGGGCCGTTTCAGGTGTGCGCCATAGTGGGCGGGACGTTCACGGTGGCTGGAATCATCGACGCGTGCGTCTTCACCGCTTCCGAACTCCTCAGGAAGTTCGAGCTGGGAAAGCAGAGCTAAACCTGACATCGTTCTTAGCTCGTTATTAAAAAAAGACCACGTTTCGTTCAAATTTAAACCGATTCCTTTATTGCCGGTCTCGATATTCCCCCTCCCCTCTGCAGGAAATAAAGCGAACCGTTAACGTTAGCGACGATCCGCGACCCGTACAAAGTATCGCGGTTCAAAGGAACTGATAGAAGACTTGATCGTAACGGTTGGCTAAGCGCCTGAAAAGAGAAACGGTCTCGAATCACACAACAAGTCTTTCCGAATCCTTTCACGGGCGACTCCTTTCTAATTAAGATTCTCCGAACGGTTTCTAACGTGAGCTTTATCTTTTTTGTTTGTTTTCCCGGTACGGAAGACAAAGGGCCGTCAAATGGCGCCGTATTGAGAGAACCTCTGGTAGGACGGAGACACGGCGCGCAACTTGTAAGCGTGAACCCCGAACGCGACGGCGAGGAGGAAGAAGGCCGCGAAGCAGACCATGAGCGCCGAGAACGTTGCCGCGCCCATCCTCGGCCGGGGCACTTCGGCCGCCATCCCGTTCGTCTCCTTCATCATGTAACCCAGGGCCCAATCCACGTCCGTGTCTTTAATCTGGCATTGAACGGCCCGTTGCGACCGATTAGTAAGGAACGCTGCGGCCGCGTTCGACGTGAAAGGTGAACTGACGTGGTATTTTTCTACATTTTTAATTCGTATGAAATGTATTCCATATAATGTGGAAACTGCCTGCAAATTTTCAGATTTATCCGCGGTGCCGCTTTCAAACTGTGAGCAGTTGAAAATGCTAAAATATTTGTCCCTCCAAAACCTAGTATCTGTCAAACTTTTCTATGAATGGGCTGCCATCAGTAGCAGTAAAACGCGCAAGGCCCTAAGCCTTTTAATGCCTCGAACAAGTAGGTTCTCCATGCAGTGAATCGTCGTCAATTAGTGACAACTGCGCATGGCAAATAATTCCCTCTTTCACTTTAAATATCTTCAGTGTAATTTTCAGGGTACCTTAGAAAACAATGTCAGTTCACCTTTAGCCTGGTAACCCGGTTTCGGTGTTGAGATCGAACGCGGCAATCGTAGCGCGTGTCGCTCGCGAGGCGCAGACTCACGGAATCCACGAACACGATGCTGCTCCACGTGGACGAGTTGAATCCGAAACCGTCTACTAACACGGCTCGCACGTATACTGACTGGAAGCACAGCGTCTCGTTTCCCGCCACCTTCGTGAAGACGCGCATATTACTGAGTGTACTTTTACAATTAAGGAGGAACACGAACCTGGGAACTTCCGCAGAGCCTCGAGACGGCTTCGTCGTACTCGGCCAAGCTCGGCGTGACACCCGTGAAGTTCAGCGTTTCCATGACGAAATCGAAATTCGCCAGTCCCTTGAAATCGGAAGCCTATTAGTAGTTGCGTAAGTTGACGGAAAGCGAGTGCTGATAAGACGTACCATGAACGCGATGGAGGGAAGCGGAATCTGCGGCGGGGTGAAACAGTACGAATAGCGCGTGGAACACACGGAAGCGTTCAGCAGGGTTTGTACTTCGGAAGAACATCTCGCGTAGTCGCCGGTCCCTCGGAACGTGAAGTTGTCCGACTGCGAAAAGGCCCCGAGAAGTGGGATTGTTGTCAACTCGAGTTGAGAACGTCCGTTGCAAAGGGTCCTTACCGGTTGGAACTCCGGCACCGAGTCAAGGCTCACGTTCGTGCACGGGACCTGGAACAACGAGTTGGCGGGGACGGAAACCGCAAAGCCTTTCGGAAGACACGGAACCTCTACCGGCCGATCGACGGTTACGTTGCCCGCCTGCTGCGTAACGAGAAAAAGGCTTAGAGGGCCTCCTTGAAACTAAATAAATGAAGGGGGGCAAACTGACCAGGACCAACTGCGCCAAAAGGCGTCTGTTCGCCTCTCTTGCCCCGAAGCATAAGTAACTGGTGCTGTAAAGGTCGTGCGAGATGCCGAACGCTTGGACGGAGGTGACGCTGGAGCCGGGATCGGTTTGGAAAGCGACTTGCAACGACGCTCCCCCGAGGTCCAACGTGCCCACTGTTGGCGTCTCGTCGCCAGCAACCTGCGGGGTGTCAATCGGTAGTTGCGGATGTAAAAGGCTGGTACGTTACGGGTTGTCTTAGTTAGAAGAGTCAAATGAAGTTGGGATCAGACACACAGTCATTGTTGGATAAGTCTTAAGGTCAACATATCAGATTTGGACCTGAGGGTACTTAGAGATAAGTCCCAATTCAGATGTTCTCAATGTAACGGACATCAATGAACGGAAAGGGTTAAAAGAGGGCTAGCGTACGTACCGTGGCGAGAGTTGCGTTGAGGTAGTTGGCGGTGACCCAAGCGTCCGCGCCCTCCTCGGCCCCTTCCAACACCCGCACCTGGTCCGGCGAAGAGAACGAGAAGCCCGAAGTGGCGAACGCGAGCCTCGCGGCCTTCATGATCATCTCGGCCTGGGTCCCGTTCCTGATCCTGTCGTATCGAGGAGGTTGCACGGTGTCGGTTACCGTTCTCTTTCGTTACAACAACAAACGCGTAAGCTTCTTACTGGAGAAGCCGCATGCCGCCTGTGGCACCCAGGAACACGGGGGTGGTTAGGACCCGGTCCTGGGGCACGGTCACGCCGCTTGCCTCGCCCAGGCACGACAGCAGCATGAGGGTAACGTTCTCGGGGGTCTCCGCAAACTGCGCGATGCCCTCTGCTCGCAAAGGTTAGTTTCTTCTTTAATAAGGTGGTTTCAGAGGCCCTTACCGGTGTCACGTACTGTTGCGCTGACATCGCCCGATCTGCACCGGTTCCCCGGTCCCTTTGGTCTTCTCCCCCGGCCACCTGTACACGTGCATGAGGGTGTGCGTGGACCCGGCGTCGAACACGATGCCGAACTGAAACGGTAACCGAGCTTTATACCCGCGCCCATCGAGACTGGAAGGTCCCTGTTAAAGAAGGAAGAGAAAGGGCCCTTACGTCGTCGAGGGCCGGGTTTGGGGAGACGTACATCACGACGACCGCCACCAATCCCACTGTGCCGATGATGGCGGACACAAAAGCCATGATCCACCAGTTGTGGAAACCAAGGGTCGTCTCGTGCCCGCCTGCAAACAGTTAGCATTTTAGGACCCCCTGAGTTTGGAATGAAGAAGTTATGGTTCTAGGGCTTAGGGTTCATCCGCGAAAGCCGCTACATGCGACTATAGTGGGGACCTTGATTCTAATTTGCGTACTAATGCGGCAACTTATTTTTTTTCATTACTATTATCGAAATACTGAGCAGTAGTGACATCTAAGATGCGAATCGGTGGACACGTACCCCTGGCGGTCAGGTACAGCGTGTCTCCGTCGCAGACCGAGCAAGCGTTCAACGAGTACGAGTTGTCCAGCACGACATCATCTTTGTCGGCCAGGATGTAGCTCTGCCAGCGGTTGACCCCGCGTTCGGCGCAGAAGGCCGCGATCACGCTGTCCACCGTGGCCGTGGGCACGGTCCTCACCGCTGACCGCCCTAGAAAGCCATTCGATCGCTGCTGTAATCGCCATCAATATCGTAGTGACCCAGCGTTCCATACAAGCTTTAAAAATGTTGTCAATAGTGTTCCGTATAGTGTGACAACTACTTCAAAGGCCAATAAACGTATTTCCCACGTGCATTCTGTTTTTTAATTCTTGCGGCACAATTCACCGAAATTTTTTTGCCGCACCACGTATATGTACACAATAAATCATAGCTACGTTGAGTGAAAAGGAGTTTCCCTAATATTAACTGAATTGTTAAAGTATACGGGAAGTGGCAGGGCAGTTTTTTTGGAAGTTACCTGACACAGTGCCACTTAAAAGGCTTTCTACAAAGACCTCCATGAACGACCTTTGACCTGGTACTTTCACCGCGATTTGTCAACATCCACCTGCAAATTGCTTTTGCTTTCTTATTAGTTTCTGTGGTATACTTAAGACGGCAATGTATCTGTTGCCAAGACTCGATTTCAGATAACCTCTGGGTTGTATACGATTTATAGTAGAAATCTTATCAATAAGCCTAACAGTTGGGTGACAGCTGACGATGACGACAGTCGGTTGGCCACTTCGTGTATGATTAATGGACGGAAGAGTGACCAAGCTGGTGTCGCGATCTCGTGGGTGCCGCCATGTTTTTCTCGGTAATCCGCCACGAGATTTAAATATCGCTCTCTAAACGATACACCGGTAAAAGTATCGCTTCGTGCGGAACACTAAACATCTTTGCTAAACGTTGTAAGTTTAATAAACCTTTCGTGATTTTTAACTATCATTTTTGAAATGTTAGCAATAAAAGTAGGGCTAACCAAAAGTAAGCTTACAATTACGGGGCGTGTTTAAT
Organism: Glomeris maerens; assembly: GCA_023279145.1. Lineage (NCBI taxonomy): Eukaryota > Metazoa > Arthropoda > Diplopoda > Glomerida > Glomeridae > Glomeris > Glomeris maerens. The sequence continues at coordinate 14,763 of WWPM01024386.1, read as the reverse complement.
TATCGTTATTGTCCAATAGCAGCTCGCTTCTGGATTTGAATTTTTTTGTCACTTACGTTCGATTGCCCTGTTGTGTGCGGGAAACGCGAGTGCGCAATGAAGTTGCAGCCGAGTTCTTGCTCGTTCAACATTTTGAACAGACGATGCGCGATAATCGAACGTCCCACGTGACCGCGAGTTGCGGCGCAATAGGTGTTGCGCTGGACGCCTGACTGCGCGTCTGGCTCGTCTCGTCCGGGACGAAGATTATGGGAGCCAAGCAATCGGTGAATCCGTATGAAATGACGGAGAAAGTTCGCCATCTGCACATAGCAGTGATCAGGAACGACGTGGAAGCGGTGAAAAGGTTGGTTTGTGAGGAAATCGACGTCGATTCGCCGTGGTGCGCGTCTCATAGGCCTAGTCCAAAAGATGGCATCACACCTCTCTTCGAGGCCATCACGTTGCATCACAGGAAAGTCACAGAGGTATCAATCATACTCTGCATTGAATATAATCAATAATCAAGGAAGTTTACTATACCAAGAGGTGGAAAACACAGTCAAGAATACCAGGGAATACGGTATATGAAATGAAAAACATTCAATTCAAAACAAAGTTGGAATATTTATTTCAGTTACTACCTAGGGAAGTGATGTCACTGTTTTGATGGCAACCCTGTGTTTATCGTTTAACGAATTGTGTAATTTCTGGGTATAATACCTAATTAAAACGACTGGTTGCGGTTGTATCTAGGTCTTAATAGACGCTGGGGCATCTGTGAACCGCGCGGACCTTCGTGGTCTTACGGCCTTGCATCAAGCAGCGTCTTTCGGAGACCAAGCTCTTGCTGATGTTTTAATAAAAGCAGGTATAATAGCTACACAATTCAATATTCTTTCAAAGATTTGTTTACAACAATTAGGAAATAAATAGTATAACTAATCGAAGTTGCATGACGATATAAATGACCGAACAATCCCCTGTTCGTAAATCACGAAACACTTGATTTCAGACGCAGACGTGCGGTGTTTGGACCGCAACCTGAACACTCCGCTGCACGTGTGCGTGAAGCACGCGCTGTTTCAGAATAAGATCGCGACCGTGCGTCTTCTCATCGAGTCCGGGTGCAGCGTGAACGCGGCCAACGACTCGGGCAAGATCGCCCTCCATTACTCGGTGATGTGGGGACTGCAGGACATTACCAGGATCCTAATCAAGGCATTCCTATAATGCGTTCAGTTATCAGGGTGGCCACGCACGTGTTAGATTCTTCAACATAGGCGCGGCATAAATCTTTACGCAGAACAGTTGCAACATTATGGCGCTGCGTTTTATATTGTCTGTTTCTTTTACTCGGGCCCAGTTCACAAGTTTCACTTTCTCTTTCTGTTCTGCTACGAAGTTAATTCCGTGCAGAATTGGGACATTTTCACAAACTATGAACAATAATGACATTTTGGATATCAGGTTATTTTGAAAATAGTGAATTTAACTTGCCAAATATTTGTTTCGCTATTGCACAGTTGTTTGCGGCCATCCGTAATTCAATGAAAGTGTAATAGTGACGCGTGTTCGTAACGGTTGCCGTAGGCCAACGCGATCATTGATTACGTGGATTCCAATCTGGAAACTCCTCTGTGCAGTTGCATCAGGTACATCTCGGCCAAGTCGTCCCGCAATCCGTGCGGCGCGACCGGCAAGAAAGAGCTGAGGATGTTCCTGCAACGGCTGCCGGCCATCAGGGTATGTACACGCTGATATACGGCCATATTGTTGGGTCAGTTTATAACCATGTTGGAAATTGCAGGCTCTGCTGTCTGCCGGTTGCGATTCTCTGAACCTGGCGAGTTGGTTGCGAGAGAACTGCCTGCTCGGCGGTAGCTTTGCGGTGGACGAGGATTTCCGTGACTTTTGCGTGTCCAATCAGCCGGAATGTCTGAAGCACCTGTGCAGGGTTGTCATCCAGAAGAAGTTCGTTCGCATAGAGAACAGGAGCGAAGTGAATGATTTGGGTCTTCCCAAGTCTCTCGTCGATTACCTGCGTCGAAGGCTCGTTTGAAAAGCGTATCCTTTTCAAAGCGGCGTTTGCGATGCAAACGGTCCTTGTAAATATAGTACCAGTTTGAATGAGATTGCTATACTGTACTTTGATCTTCAGAAATGTTTGTAATTATTTAATTTGTTACCGTATTATTTATTGGTTTGTAATAATAGTATTTAAAAATATAGCAATCTTTATGTTTTTGCGTTGTGCGAACTCCACAGAATGTCTACTACTATTAACGCTATTTGAGATGCGAGTGCCGATTTACATACTAAATTTAAATTATTAAGCATAATAAATTAAAAAATTATTATAGAACATTGTTATTACATTATAATTTAATTGGAAATGAAGGGCAAAACCGGAGTAAACGATGCAATTTAATTGCATAGAAATTCTAGGGAAATTGTCGAGAAAAGACGACTAAAATATTTGTTAATTATTTTTGACATAACTGATAAATATATTTAAAAAAAAAATACGCCAAAGTGAAGACATTACTTTAACAAATTGAGGCAATAATTCTACGTGGATTTGTCAAAATTAATTCGTAAACGTAATAGGTATTATTAACACAATTTCTCTTTAATTTCTCGGTAATTAGTATCATTTCTTCAATGAAGGCGAATTTGCCTTTGTTTTGCTCAAGTTCGTACATAAAGAGGGTTAATCTCGCATGGATCACGTCACACTGCATCCATCAGAGGCTGTTCTTCTGCGGCCCAACCAGGAACCACGCCTAGCGGAGTTAAATTCAATTAGTGGTGGCCTGCATATATGGGCGTTTTGCGATGGCGAAGAACAGCCAATTGGAGTCATTCGAATGGGCAGAACAGCCATAGGACGGTGTTTGCTAGTAGGGAACCGCCAATGGGCGTCGTTAATGATAGAGAACAACCCTCAATGGGAGTTGTTCGATGTTGGAGATTGGCTAATGAGGGTTGTTCGATGTTTGTTTACAGCCAATGGGCGTCGTTTGATGCTTGAGAACGGCCAATGGACGTTGTTCGATAGCGGATATCAGCCAATTGGAGCGTCGCACATGTATTACCGGACTAAAGGGCGCGTAAATTTCTATCTCTATGCTCATTGTGTTCGAATATAACCTGCTGAGGAGATTAATCATGTGTTAGAAAGAGTTTCTGTTACTGTTCTTAGTTTGAAATGGAAGATGAAGACGTCATCGCGGGAAATATTGAACAACTTCAAGATGAAGTGCAAGATGAGTCTGAACGGCGGCAAATTCGCGCTCGATATCGCGAAATTATAAACGAATCCACTGGTAAATTCGCTAATTTCCTCTACTTAATCCATGTTTATTAACCAATATGACATTTTTCTTCACAGAACAACGTGAAGATGTGGGCTGTCTGGCTAACACAGTCTCTGAAGCCAATCAACTTTTCGATCAAGGTACAATATCCTTTCCAATGTAATAATGAAGTCGATGCTGCAACCGGATTGGCCGGTATACCCCGCCCCCAATGCTGCTGCATAAGGAAGGGGCGTTCCCAGCTTCGCTGTTGTATCGGGATGGAGTATATAGTAAAATGTTTAATGCTGTTTCATGTTTTTTGGCAGCTTCTCTATAGAAGTAGGTCCTCTGTGAAGTGGAGCAGATCATTATGAAAACGCCTTGTATTTTGACATTGTAGTTCAGATGGCCCGCGAAGCACGGCTCGATTCGAGAGTGATGAACCTGTGCGCGACCGCCGTGACGGAGAAAGCGCACGCTCTGCACACGGGTTTCGTCCAATTCAACAACTCCATCTTCATAGAAAAGATAGTGGGTTTCTTTCTTAATTAGGAACCACCTTATCCGAATCCTCTCGGTAACATTCCAAATATCTCTAATTTTCCCCACACAAAATGCCCAGAAACAACACGCTGCCAAGTTTCGTAACAATGCGGCTGGGGAAGCCGACTCCTCCTTGACCAGTGAAGATTGGGTGAACCTCGGCAAAGAATCCTCGTATCTGTTCCGCAGATCACCATCTTTACATTTCATGTAATGAGGTCATCTTTTCTTCAAAACACCACTTCAGCCTCTCTTATAATATAACGAACTTGGTTATAAAGCTAATGTCGTAATAATATAAGAAACGATTGTGAATGGTTATGGTACCTACAGCTTAAAATGATGAATGAAGGTCCTTTCAAGTTCACTATAACATTTATAATGTGGCCAATAATTTATGTCCACCCTGTATAATAAAAGGTTGGGCGCGTTGCGGATCGAGCTGCCAGCACGTGCCGCCAGGGCACCCAGGCAAAAGAAGGCCGTTGTGGACCCGGGAGTTGCGAAAGCAACCGTGCCCAACAAGGTTCAGGAGATGGGCAAAAGCGACCAAGAAACTACGACCGAAGAAGTTGAACGAATGCTGTCGATCCTTCGAAGACTGTACCGGCAGTACGGTGCGGTTTTGTTTCCCTTTCGTTTCGGTTGCCGGCATAATTACATTTGCACTTTTCTCCCCCCCCCCCAATTACAGGTCATCCCATATGTTACTTCGAGTTCGTGATGAACCCGGATTCTTTCGAGCAAACGGTTGAAAATATATTCTACGTCTCGTTCTTGATCAAGGTGACAGTCTATTGCGATAATGTAATCTGATTTTGGAAGCGGTATTCCTCTTAATCGTAGAAAAACGAGCAATATGCCAGTTGAAAAGATGAGGTTTTGTGTAGTTTTTAGCAATTTTTCTTTATTATTACAGGACGGACACGCGAGTTTGTCTTTGGATGATAACGGGTTGCCAATCATCGGTAAGCGTACGGTTGATGTTTGCAAATTTATGTCCGTTTCAAATCCACCGTTTCATCCTTTTGTTTTACATTTATGTTAAGCTCCAATTGCGCAGAATGAGAACGAAGCTTCGTTGGAAGAATTGCCAACTACCGAAATGGCGTTCGGGTTTTCAAAAGAAGAATGGAGGGTATGTATTTTGTACTGTATACAGGGTGGTGCGAAATGATTTTTACGCAGATTTGAATTCTCTACATGGTGGTATATTCAGTTTTTCTGTATCTTTTTGGAAAGTGTAAGATGGAGGGGCACCAGATGTCAGCTACCTTGCGGTGCACGAGAAGTGCTTGTTGTGTTTCGTACTTCCCTCCACCGGAGGGCGCTGTGTTTCCGTTTTCGCTTGATAAGTGGGGGTGGCTCCATCGTATAAGCAAGCTGAGCTGTAATAAGAGCCCCACCCTTTCTGTGCTCTCTTTTGCTGCAGCACCATCAGTGCACATGCATATTTTCTGTGCTTTCCTTTTGGCAATAATAAATTGCGATTTGTGTGTGGTGAAACAAATCTCTACAGAAAGTGTATTAACGGATGGAGTCAATCATTTCGCATCACCCTGTACTTTTGAACGTGAAGTGATTTTCCTTTTTTTTAAATATACTTCCAATTTTCTCCTGACATTTGTAGGAAATAATTCAGCATTTTGGGATAAAGAAAGCTCTGTTACCGCCGAGAGACTAAGTTTTTATTTTCCTGTACAAAGACGAGACAAACATGCAATTAAATACCAGAATATACTAAAAGGACTTTGCATATTTTAATTAAAATAACAATTTCGGTTGCTTGCATTGTATATACCAATGATGGTTTCGTGTAACAAGTTCTTGTTATAAGTACATACACATTTCATTTACTGATACATAAATTTTAAGCAAGTCTATTAACATTGTGTTGTGAGGGAGAGTCTCTTTACGATGCAATGGATGGATGGTTTATTATAATTATCATAAATAAATATCATAAAACGAGGGCGTGTCTATTTATAATACTGATGTAACAAACTTTGAATTGAAAACGACACGACAATAAAGTGATATTTTAAGATTGCTTTGGCAAAAGTTGAAAGATTACAGTTCACGGGAATGAAAATTGTTCAATTTGGATCGGTTGGAGTTTATTTTTGTCGTTGTTTTGTCCCAAAGGTATATAGGAAATAAATTGGCACCCAACACAATTGTGATGTCATTATGGTGCGTTCGTCACCGACCCAAAACGCATTTCGATGTCATTATGGTGCGTCCGTCGCTGATTGGCTAACGGAAAAGGTAGTTCTATTGGCATGGCCTAGTCTTGTCTACTTCGCCTGAAAGGGGAAAAATGGCGTCTGGCCACTCCTTGTCAAAAATCAAGGCTTTCTGAGCGGGGGAGAGTGGCCATCGTAATACCTCGCGTTCATTGGTCCCTCCATGTCTCTGCGACCTCCCCTTCGCCCGGTGAAATGGGCTGGGTTGAGTAGAAACCGAGCCTCCGGCGACCACTCTACTGCCAATGACATTACAAGAAAAGATGAACGCCCCTCCCGTTCAGCTTGGGCACCCGCAGATTCGATCCCAGGTGTGGTGCGATGGGCTGGGCCCCCTATAGTATGGGCGGTTCGTCGTTAGCCCGCTCGGTGGCGCGTCACTCGCAGAATCCGGCGAGTTCGTCCATCGAGATCGGCCGCAGTTGTTTGGGGCGATCGCATCGTTATTGCTTCGGTGGCGACCACCGTTCATTTTCCCCTCGCCTTTCCCGCAAAAAAGGTAATTAACACCATCATTTCTCACTCTAAATACGTGCCAGAGCACCAGATCGATGTTTTTTGAGGGTCAATTTATTGATTTTTTCCTTAAAAAAAGGGCGTCTGAAAATTGAACCTTGGCATGCATTGAACTTTGGGATAAAAACGACGCTGTTAAAAATTGAATATATTATTACGGACATTACGTAATGTGGCGATTGATATTGAGGAGTGTTTGTAGATGAATGTGTAAGGGATTTAGCGGGGAATTACGGGTGGATGGTGTTTTTAACGCGACATAAATGGGGAGAGGGAAAATGTGTGTAGCTGTGTGCGAAATGAGAAAAGTAGGCCTAAAAATGGTCGCCATTTTGAGGTGAAAGCGCGCCTCAAGGCGGATATTTTAATTCGGCGTTTTGTCAACGTTTTCCGGCCATATTCAAGCCGGATTGTTACAGATTACACTGCCAGTGTGCCGTTGCCGATTGGAGTCTGCGCAAAAAGCCAACTGAATTACGTGTGAAATCAGTATTATTTTTTGAAATGTTGTGCTGGCTGGCAACGCCCCTGTGCACTTTTCAAAAAATCTTGCATCAAAACTGCATAACTGCATCAATGTACTAACGATATATGTGAATTTTTAAAATCCCACACACGTTATCAACACTTTGTATCCTGAAAAATCTAGAAAATAAATGCAAGCTTTGTGTGTTTTTATTTATTAAAACTGTACAAATATTGTGAATTTTATTATTAATCGATATATTAATTATAAATTACATCCTGTATATATGTAATATATTAAGTATAATACAATATAAGCAAATGGGTTTGGGGAAATGAAGATTACTGGCAGAAATAGACAGAAAATTTGTTTGTTTTGATTGTTTTTTTAAAGGGAAGAAATGTGATATGATCAAGCAAATGGAAATATAATTTATACCAAAGAAAATTAAGTTTCTTAAATACATTAGTACTCACAAATACGGGATATTTTTATTTGTTGAATCCAGTATTATTTTTAAGTAATGGTTTATTGATTACATTTGTGTCTATCCCTATTATATTTTTGAATTAGTCGAATCAAATAAGGGATATGAATATTACAGCACTGAAAAACTTACATAAGCATAACCATTGCACCTGTTTCTTTGAGATAACAAAATATAGTGAATTAATAAGGCAATTATTGATATTGTCCCGTGTTAAATATAGGTATTTAGTAGAATTGATCAATAATTTAGTAGGTAAATGAAGCTTCTAATCTGATTAGATTAAAAAAATTACACAGTAGATAGTCTAAAAGTACTACGAAATTACAAATCGTAATTTATGCGATGTTTGTACCAAATAAATACCAAGTACAATTGTCAATATGATACTTGGCCAAGGAAATTGTCCTTCATATTTTTATGAGGAAACCGATGACGCAAATTCAAAGTGCAAGAATGTAATTTGGAAATTGGTTTCCCGTTAATTGGTCTTTAAAATATCTCCATCATACTTTTTTATTTTACATAATAGGTATTTGCTGAAGATAAAAATCCAAATGCTAAAAATAGGGAACATGTAAAATGTCTGGTAGACATAATAACTGATTTTTACTTCTGAACACGTGACAAACTTGCATTTTTAATTGTTTGGTGTTCTTATTATGGTATATTCCTCAAAAGTAAACCCATTTAACCGGCACATATGTGTTAATTCTAGTTTAGACATGAGGAATTTCACATCTTCTGCTCGTTTTTTCTTATTTTCTAAGAGGGTAATGTTCCAAAATTTGATTTTTTTTCCCCCTCCCTAAATGGTTTTTAAAGTTTGAAAGAAAATCAGCACAAACATTTGCAATGAACATTGATATATACAGTAGATACAACGGGTTCTTGGTAATTAAACTGATAAATTTTATCATAGTCTTCTCGTTTTTTAAGTAAACATTTCTCAGATAATTTCAGGTTATAAACAGTTGTAATTATTCATTCTCGAGTTGACATGTTCTGCATTTTAAAACATGTTCCTAATTAAAAAATGTGATAATGAAATAGGCCACATAGAAACCTGTTGATTACAGATTTCTGGGGGAAAGAAATACAATTTGTAACTCTGAACTGAGGTAGTTGTCATTTGTATAATTTGAATGAATAGAAGGGAAAATTTGGACACTGTGTTCAGATTTTGTGTCATTTTGCTTATCGGAAACACTGATAAACTCGTAAACGTGGTCTAGTGGGAAATGCTGATACACCAACGTCCTTGTTTGTGATCGAGATACTAGATAACCCACTCACATAGCTATATTACATAGTCAACTACGGAATGGTTAGATTGCGATGATGAAGAACTGACAGAGCGAAGGATCAGCTTTTGGAAGTTATCCAATAAAGTTACGTTCACGAGTAGAGTACTACTGAAAAGGTAAGAGTACTTCATTTCTTTTCTTGCTGACTATTTGCTCGCACCTTGCTGTTTGTTACCTGCTTAACTTTTGTTTTTTTCCGTAGGCGAGATGATGACACTCGCCAAGTTTGTGCGAGAAGACTGCGCCGACGAGCAACGAGAAGATTCATTAAACGAATTAAGCGGATTTATAACTTGATTAGCTGAGATTGAACAAGGTGATTGAACATGGAGATTAATAAGGTTATTGTCAGGTTTTTCTGACATTGTGTTCAATGCCCGAGCCGAAATGCGGTTCTTTGCACCTGATCAGTGCTCGTTTGGAGCCAATGGAACCTGGTTGTGGGTGTAAGGATTACTCCTGAGTTTGATTCAAGGATAACCTAGAAAATTCTGCAAGATTGTGAACAAAGAGATTGAGTAACATTGAACAAGGAGATTGAGTAACATTGATCAAGAAAATTGGATTAGACTGAACACGTAAATTGAATAAGATTGAACCAGGAGATTGAATAACATTGAACAAGGGGATTGAGTAACATTGAGCAAAGATTGAGTAACATTGATCAAGAAAATTGGGCTAGATTGAACACAAAGATTGAATAAGATTGAACAAGGAGGTTGAATAAGATTGAACAAGGAAATTGAGTAACTTTGAACAGGGTTCATTCAGATGGAGTAAGATTGAACGAAGAGGTTGAATAAGACTAAACAAAAATGTTCAGATTGAATAAGATTGAACTAGAAGATTCAGTAAGATTGAATGACGTTGAAGAAGGTCGAAGAATTGATAAAGTTGTATAGTATATTGAACAAGAACTTTGAACAAGAAACATGAGCAAGGAATGGTCTAAACTTCATTCCTCAAACCTGCTTTCAATATTTAACTTTTTTCCTTACAAAACACTTTGCCAAATTTCATGCATGAAAACTCGAAAGGTTATTCCAAGAAAACAAGTACCGGAAGAGAAGTTGAAGATATCTTAAGACTAACAAGTCTCTAAAATACATTATTCTGTTTCAATGTAAACTGCACAATGGTATCAGCTATTTGCAGTTGCATTTGATCATATATTTAACTACTATGAATGTTAGGAAAAAGCAAGTCTACCGTGACAAAGACAAACTCGGGTGTCATCTTGGAGACCGAGTGAGCGATGAAGGAGGCTTTTCATGTTGCATTATGCAGAGCTCTTCTCTGGAAACAGTGTCTTGTTTGTTACTCGTGTCACTTTATTTGACATCCTTGTAGTACTACTTCTCGATGTCCTTGCGCCAATGCCTTCGAAATGCGCTTACTGTTTGCGAAGTCCGGCATTGCCTCCGACGAACTCGCTACAAATGTGATTAAAAGTGGAATATATTTATGAAATGCAATGTGATTTACAAAAAGTAAGGGTCTGTTTGTAAGAATGCAACAAAGGACACTTAAGTGATCCAGGAATGCGACCTTTATCGGTTGGAAGTTAATCGGTTGCCTTGTAAGTGTCAAAGACGACAGCGAATGGGCCCTTACTTTTGAAATGTTTGTGTATAAATCATTGCGATTCGTTTTGAAGGTGAACCGATAAGGTTTTGGAACTATGTCCTATGAATAGTGATTAAAGTGTATCTTGTATATTTCATTCATCTGTGGCTGCTAAGTCCTTTTAGAAAATATCTTCATTTGGTAAGGGGCGAACGAGTGACCGCAGACCGATGTTTCTATCGCGTATCTCCGTTTACCAATCGACTGAAATCACTATTATCACATGGTTTGCATCCAATTCAATTGCAGAAAACAGTGTATGTACTTAAATGATATATGTAGAATAATAAGATACAGTTGTACAGGAAGAAAGAGAGTGGAAGATGTGAGATGTTGATAGAAGTGATCGCGAATAAAATCATTTTCTCGACAATTGTTGAAACGCTTCGCGTGTTTTTATTTGACAACTAGTTTCGACTCGTCAGTGAGTCATCGTCAAGTCAAAAACTTGCATTTTGAAAATAAATCTTTAAAAGTAGATCCAATACATCAGGTACGAGTAACGACCATCGTTAAAACTCAATCGGATAAAAATAATCTTTCAGATGTAATTCGGTATAAGGAGTCGAGTCAAACAGTTGTCTTTCTGTAAAGTCCTTCTACAAAAAGGACACGGTATACTTCCTTACTTTGTATAAACGGGAATCCAGTGATCGTAATCGACTAACTTAACTGTTTTCGCACCGGTTTGTAAATACAATTCTGTATTCAATTGCAATAAAACATCATACTTATTGCCCGTTTACGTGTTTTACTTTCTCGGTTTAAGATGCGGTACGGCACGATACTTTCTCGAAGGAGGTACGTTTTACGTCACGTATCTTGCGAGTCTGGAAAAAAACCTTATTCCTAATCTCTGCAATACTTATATATAGCCAAATTATCTTCTTCAATTAGTATTTATGGAAGTTTTTCCGCCAACACGCATCGCTACTCGCGATGGTGGTGGCGGCGAAGAGAGAGACCTCACCCACGCGAGGGTACACTTCTCGGGGAAAGCTCTGGTTCCTCACCTGTGTATCCTGTTGGCAAAACTTGTGTACAGGAAGTACAGGGTTTAGTGACCCTGTCTTTCTTTCTCTCTACTGTATACATATATCTTTTTTGGCATTGTGATGTACCGTGCAAAAGAAAGTTGTATCCGTTGTTGGATCCGCGACAGATCATCCAGTGTTTTGTTCTCGGGAAATGTTACTGTGGTTTTAAAACTGAAAAATGGATCTGGTTTAACTGAAGTGTTGCCAGAGAGGAACTATGTAGTATAAAGAAGTTATAAGACACTTTTGTAATGTCGGTTGGCATCTTTCCAGACACAGACATCGCAAATTGTTGAAATTAAGGAAAGATGTTGCAATATTGGCTCGGGGACGAGATTGTTTGTAACTTTTCCACATGCGTCTAGTTTCTTTATATGTAGTTAATTTTTGTAATGGAAATCCTTTAAAACCGAACCATTAATTTGTCAATGAATTTATATTGTTAAACTCAATGGCCAGAATGATGTATTGGGAACTCTTACGAAGTTTTTGTTTGTTTGTTTTGGGAATCAGTTTATTAATGGTAAATGGGAAGTCCAAACTTTGTCAACTGGAAATCTTGGTGAAGTGTTGGAAACAGAGATGTAATATTGAACTGTCATTGAATTCTGGGATTTTCTGGAAAAGAATTTTGATATTTGTGTTGTCATAGCACATCAATAAAACATGTTTTGATTTGGACACATGTGGGATTAAACAAACAATTTTGGAGAATTTCATGTGCTACACGTAATACATAATGTTTGGATAATTTGGGATACAGTACATATTTGAAATGGCTTTTTTTAAAAATTATATCTATTCTTTTTTTAACTATCAAATTGGTTGAACTAAGAATGTAAGAAATTGCTTATTGCAATCTAATAAATCTGGGATATTATTATGGTTATAACTTGGTTTTTGGGCTTCTGTGTTGGTACAGTCAATGAATTTACAGTGATCAAATTATGTAGTCTAGTTATTACAGATCTCTGTGATGATCTATGACAGATCCAGAAACAGTTATATGTTTACTTCAGACATCAAAACTTGAAATGTTCTTACTTTTTTTTAAGTGACCTTTTAAGGGGCAGAATCTTGTATATAAATCTTTTGATCTCTTAAAACGAAAGTATTTGCCAGACAATCAAGTTGCAGTAGAGGAGAAAACCTTATATTAAATTAAGAAATTGATCAAATTACTTCCTCAAAACGAAATGTCAACTCGAGATGTTGTACGTGGATCGCTTCGAAAGACGACATTTCAGACTTTCTTCAGTTCTTTATTCTTAAAGCTGGACATTTGCCCCTATGTCTTCTGAATCTTGATTGTCCATTTCCGGGGAAGTTTAGTTAAGTTAAAAATTGTTGATGATGTCATGGGAAAGTTTCTATTTTTTCATGGTGATGACTCAGAACAAAAAGTTCATCCCATTTATGAATGAAGTTTTGCGGCTTCAGAGTTGGTTTCTCGCTGAACATGGTGCTTATTTTTCTTTATAAAAAAAAACAATACTTGTTTCACGAGTCTCGTGCTTTCCAATTGAAGATCTTTGCATTTTATTATATTATTTGTTCATTTGCGAGAGTTAAAACTGTAACCGGCTTTCCGGGTTGATCACCCTTTCTTGCTGCCTGTTGGACAACAAATGACATTAAAAAAAACAGCTTACAATATAATTATGTAGATAAAACTTGTGGCAAGACGATGCTACTGTCATTATATGTATATTTTCGGATGTTACCGGATTTTACGTTCGTATTTTCAATAAGTTATCGCGTATTTCGCTCGAATTTGTAAAGATTGAATGCGCTGAAATAAATACGCAGCCAAATAGTATATTTGTTTCAACTATTTATTTGAGAGGAAAAAGTATACAAACCCTATGAGAAAAGCAATTGTTCTTCGCTTATTTCTGCCACAATGCCGTGTAATTGAGCCAGTTATAAGGTAGATCTGGAAAGTCGTCTGCGTAAATTCATTGTAATACATTAATGGTATTATATTTTTCCAATTAATTTGCAGTCTTTCAGTAAATATGATTTTATTTGTTCCTTTTCCGCGTTGGATTGTGCATATATACAGTGTAGTTCCGGTTAATCGGTTCACATAGGGGCTGACCCAAGTGTGCGAAGCTCTAATGAAAATAACAAAATATATCTAGGAAATTATACGAACTCGATGTGTCATGATTTCTATGTTATTTTCTTATAATTGGGAGCAATTAAGCGGCATTGTGGCCCGAGTGAACGAATGTTGCACTACTTACAAGCGGGAAAAATCAATTTCCGACTTAAATAAGTCAGTTTAAACATTATTGCAAGTGTAATCCTAAGAATTCTTCAGATTCCGAACTCGTACTCAAATTTTGAATTAACGAAGTTATTGAACCGTGGAATCAGTGCAACTTTGAGCGCGAACCGACTGCACAGTTTCTATTTATTTGGTTGTATACTAGATCTTTTGGATCTAAACCGTACAGTGGCCCTTTTCGTCTCGTGGAAGTTTTTTCCATGTTCATTTTCGATTGGGGTTTCACAACCGTTTTGTCTTTCCTTTCCTTTCCAGGGCAAGAAGGGCATCTTAGTGGCAGAGAATGGCAGAGACCGGGACGACAAGGTCTAACGGGCCGGTTGGCGAGAACGAGAAGTTGGCGTGGAATCCCGAGGACCCCGAAGTTCAGCGGCAGATGAGGCGTCCCGCGGACATCGACCAGGACGTGAAGGAGATGGACCGGAGGAAGCGAGTCGAGATGATCCTCAACAGGTTATATATATACACTGCTTCCATTGCCGTCCGAAAATGTTCACACCATATTATTTGCAGCAAGATGTTTCGCGAGGAGTTGGAGCGCATCATCGAGGATCAGCTGCGGGAAGGTTACCATCCCGCGAGTCTGCTGGCGCTGCAGCAGATCTCCGAGCTCATCTTGCCCAATTCTCGTTTCAACGCTGGCAACGTGTTCAAAGGTGAACTATATAAAATACAAAACTTAGTTGCAAATAGCAAACCGAAACGATTCCTTAATACGTTAGGCTCAAGTTGCGCGATCCCCATCGCGGACATCCGCGGCGTGGATTCCTTGGCGTACTCCAAGGGAGAGAAACTGATCCGCTGCAAGTTGGCCGCGGCTTACCGGTTGGTCGATCTGTACGGTTGGTCCGAGGGGATCTACAATCACATCAGCGTACGTGCTTTCCGCTTCTTTGTCCAGTTTACAACCACCCGCGCTCGAATCTGAACCGTACATATACCTCTTGACTTTCCAGGTTCG